>LPNX010865894.1:0-59326 GCA_001517045.1 Pseudotsuga menziesii
CGATATAGCGACGGATGGTTTTTACTAGTTCCGATTTAACACCCAAATGTATGAAACGTGGAAAACATCCGTGGAAAAATCCGCGCTTTTGTATTAGTGGCAAAATTCACACCAAAAGGGACTGAAATTGGAGCATAACACTAATCTATATTCAATAAGTGTACAATATCCAACCTTATGAAGTAATATGCTGCTACAATATATAATTACATGATATATTCGAATTCATAAGGATGCCATTCGAAATGGTCAAAAAGCAGGCTTACTAAATCTAGTCAATTCCCCCATAGGTGCATAAAGCAGTTTCCAAATCAACCAAGATGCTCACGAATTGGATAAGTCAAGTAGGCAAGCTAATGAGAGATGAAAAGATAGCTCATACATTCTTTTATTAGGATAAAATGAGGGAGAATTATGTGGGAAAAAAACAAGTCAACTACAGCTAGTCTAGCTTTTCCTTTTGCCTTAAATCTTAATAAAATAGTCATCTTTTCAGAAAAAGTAGATATGCACTTTGGAGGATCTAGAATAAATAAGACATGCTAAATTGGGTTTTCGGGATGTTTCCCAAGCGCTCCATGACTCATTTTTAGCATGTGTTGACTTCTAGGACTTGTAGAAGGAAACTAGCATAGAGTGGAATCTAGGAAACTAGGTAATAAGACAAAATTAATTAAAATTAATGTCTAAGGTAGGTAACTATGGGTTGATTATTCTAAAATTTTCCTCTTTATCCTCTTCTTGAGTAGATACATGAGGAATAAAACTATTTTTTATATCCTTCATCTATTCCTTCAAGTCTTTAAGCTATTCTTTTCTAGGCATCCCTTTGAGATCCTCTTTACTAGCCATCCTTTTGAGATCCTCTTTACTAGCCATCCCTTTAAGATCCTCTTTACTAGCCATCTTACTTTCCAATTTAACTAAGTCATCATTTTTCAAATTTCCTTTAATCATATCTTCCAAATTTGACACTATAAAAGATATGTCTTCCATTTCATCATATGTCGGGGATGAGTCCTCTAGGGGTTTAAGTGGAGTGTGATTCTTTCCACCTCCTTTTGGTGGAATTTTTAAGAATAAATATATATCACACTCTAGGGTTTTCCACAAATAGATTCTTCTACTCAAATCTATTCAAATGCAAAATGACGTACCTTTTTCAAACCATGATTACAAGACTACTTTATGGTCGACTCTTAACTGAGGTAAAATTTGAATTTTTACTTTTCTAGGTCTGAAAATTCATCCAGTCATAACCTAATGTGTCCTCTTTCCAATTCCACGAGTCTGACTTACTTTGTATGTTCCAAAAAAATGTTATCGCAAATATCCCAAAGCTTCTTATTTTTGGTCTATCTAAAAGAGCGAACTTGTACGGTATTCCACGTGTCCAATATTTTGTTTCTATAGCTAAAAAGTTTACTACATATATACTGGTATGCCTTCTTTTATATTCAACTTGTTTCAATCAATTTGGATCTCGGATGCCTTGGATATGACCTTTTTATTTAGAACACCTTTTTAGACTAGGTTTTGGACTAACCAAAAACCATAGATTAATCCATAATTATATCCGAAAATGTAATGGATTAGGATATGAATTTTGGACTAGAGCTATTTTAGCTTGTTTTAGAAGTGGTTTTTTAACAGAGATCTTTGAATCCTTGTAGAAAAAAAATTGTGGTGAAAATGAAAAGATGACTCGTTTTGCAAAAGCCAGTGTCGAGGAAAGAGCTCTGATACCAAATGTTATGCAACCAAGTACCAAAAATGGCATAAAAAGAGTAGAAATGGAAAATAAGAGAGTAATACATGCCTTAATAATTAATACAAGATATAAATAGCAATCCTCTTCAAGGGAGGAACCTCCTTACACAATGTACTAAGTACATAAGACAAGACAATACACAATGATTACTAAAATTAGAATATCTCCTTCCTATATATAGGAGACAAATGTGTACAATAACAACTAATACACCCAAGCCAACATAAATAGTATGTAATTCACCACAATATAGGGGGTAATGCGCCACACTATATGGGGTAATGTGTCATCATTAAGGGCTTAACAAATGATCCCTCACCTTCCTCCCAAAGAATCCCAACCCCTTTGGCCCCTCTTTGGCCTATATATACAATATTCATGGAACATGATAGGGGAGGATCAAAAGAGTACCTTTATACTGCTGGAATCATTATTGGGGTAGGAGGCAAAGAGTGTGGTCTTGTTAGTAAAATTTGTAGAGTTTGTAGAGTGTGTAAAAGTGAGTCAAAAGACATTGTGAGAACAAGGATTCACCATCAAGGATTTTATTATTGTTTTCTTCTCTATTTATATTAATACAAATATGTTCCCCTTTACCATGAATTATTTGTACTTGATTTGAGTTATTCATTTATTTTTTCCTTGATCAACATAGATTGTTGAATTATCTTGTTGCTTTCACTTTTGTATCGCGTTCCTTACATTCTTTTGCGGGTATAGTTGATCGTAAGAGAATTCACAAGGTGAGGATAACCTTCACAGTTAGGTAATAAATATTGGCATTCAATTAACTTGACAATCTAGGGAGAGGATGCATTGTTGTGAGTATTTTGTTCTAGATATTCCCCATGTATACTAGGAAAACAATCTATGTCTGCATTGATTGATAATTTATGGTAACAAAACTAGTGACCATACTGGGGATCAATTAGATCTATGAATTTTTTGTTTTGATTTTGCTAAAAATATCTCCAAAATGTCTTTCTTTCTCATTTAAGGATTCAAATTGTGAAATTCATCTTATGACAATTCCATCTATCATGTCCCCAATTAAATAATTTCCAAATAAGACTACTTGCAAATAATGTTTCGCCAACCTATTAGTTCCCTAGGTTGAGATGGAGACATAAATTTTGTAATAAGGGGATATGGGACCAAAAAGGAATTTAGTTTATCATATTCACTTTTAAATGGGTCACATAAATGATAAATTCTAAGAAAATAAGGTGGCACGGATTCATGAAGACACTTGGAAGCTTGTGGAGCCTTTGGGTGACTAGATTCCCTGCACACTTGGCATGATATTCATCCAAATTCGAACACATGGGTAATGTAACATTATTGGATGGTTATGTGGTGTCAAATATAATATAATGAGCCAAGGAATTTGAATTGGTAGAGGAGGGTAACTCCCATGGAAGAGGAAGAGACTAGAAGACAAGGTGTGCCACTTGGAAGGAGACTCTATGAACTCTATGACAACAAATGATGGATGATTCCATGACAAGTATGACAAATTCAGACCTGATTGCTGACATATTACAAATATGACATGTTAGGGATAAAAATAACCACCAACATATTGAATTCGGGTGTTATAGGAATCCATTCGAATTGGGGAAAGAATTGGAGCTTGAAGAGGAAGACAAGTGTCATGAGAGTTACTAAACCACTAAGATGAGTTAGAGGAAGATCATGGAGGGAAATTAGACCTTAGGAGGCCTCATGAAGTTCATAAAATTATTTCATGAGGAATTATAATGGATTTTATCATTTTTTAATTATCCTTTGGCATTTTGGAGAGCTTTTGCTTGTCCATTACACGGTGAGTGTTCACTCTCCCTGCTTCTGAACCAATTTCGAATGGAGTTGGATTCCTTTCCAAGTTGGTTGATGGAGAGGCCATTCAGAAATATTATTGGAGATTAATTAAGGAGTTTTATTTGTATTTTTAAGTTCCATATATTCAAATTCTCATCTATCTCTGTATTCTCTCATTCCTTCTTCTCCATTTCCCCACACTCACATTTGATGGCGCACTTTTTGGAGTGATTCTTACGCCTTTCCGAGGATGGTTGATGCCCAAGATTTGATTTATGATGTATGTATCTATAATATCATCTCCATATTCTCTGTAAGTCAAAATATCATAAATACATGTATGGAAGGCTCGCATTCCCCATGCTCTTGAATAACTATTTTTCATGGATTTGGCTTCAATATTGAAGTAGCTTTATATCAGACTTGTATGAGGAAATATATATGATTTTTATGATGATGGGGAAGAAATATATTATGTATGGATATATAATATTATTCCACATTCTATTTAAGTCTAAATATCAGAAATACATGTATGAAAATATTGCATACGCATTCCCTTGTATCACTAGTCTTCATGGATTTTGGCTTCAATCTTGAAGTAGTTTTATACCAGATTTGTATGAGAGATACTATATGATTTTGGGGATGTTGTGACAGCCATATATTATGTATTACTCTTTAATTTAATTTCCATATCCTCCATGGGTCAAAATCCAAGAAAATCATGTGTGAAAAGCTTGCATTCACATGCCATTGAATCACTAGTTTCCATGACTTTGGCTTCAATCTTGAAGGAGTCTTGTATCAGATTTGTATGATGGATTTTATTTGAATTTGATGATGTTGTTAAATAAATATGTTATGTGTTACTCTTTAATTTCATTTCCCTGTTCTCTTTGGGTCGAAATCCAAGAAATCAATATGTGAAACTCTTGCAATTCCATGCTACTAATTCACTAGTTTTCATGTATTTGACTCCCATACTGAATGATTTGTATACCATACTTGTATGAATGGATTTATATGGTGTTTAATTGTCAAAACCCCAAATTTTCACAAAAATTTAAAATTTTGAGATAACAATAAATGCTAAAACCTGCGGTCTACTAACAGCTAACGGTTTTCAATAAAGGAAACAGTCAAGTAATCAGTTTCACTAAATCTTAATTATATTAACTCAACAGTTCATTTTTTTGTAACAAGAATAAAGTATTCTTGCGTGTTGTTTTACTTCAGTTTACTGATGAGTCTTTTCATGTCAAGTAGGTGGAATTTAACTTTTGAATCCGGGGCTTACTTAGCAATTGTGCTAACGCAGAAGATTAATGGTTCTTACAAGTTTATAGGTATGATCGAACGAGTACGTTTTAAAAGTTATTTAAAGTATCAGCAGTATTTTATTTGCAATTAAAAGGCTTAGTAATTAAGCTGCTAAACTCTAAACAGCTTCTGTGAGGTAAAACCATTTGGATTCCTTCAGTTTTTCTTGTAATAAAGTTCAGAAGTAATTAGCGACAAAAGAATATGTTTGTGACTCTAAGAATTAGAATCTCAGATACAAGTACTTCTACTTTAGTCTAAATAATTGCAATGATATAATGATTGTTTTGTCAGTATTTATACAATAATACATTTTCTTATATGTGTAACGACTATCCCACATTTCGCTTCTGCGAGATAACTTACAGCACCTTTGGACAGTATAAGTTCAATTGTGCAAACTGAAAACCATAATGCCTTCCTACATGAGATCATGGTTTTCCTATATTTTATTTTCATGTCGAACCCTATGGTTCTAGTAATTTCTGGATTCAATAGGATCATTCCTATTCTAGTTATCTTGTTTAGTTCTATAACTACTTTACTACCCAACTGACCTGGTGAATCTTTAGTAATTTCCAAGTTGAGTCATAACCCAAAATCCATCAAAGTATTGTCGCTTTCAACTATGTAACAGAATTTCATAATAGTGTTCTTACAATAAGTTTTGTACCACTTCAAAGTTTTGTTACCATTCGAGTTATTAGTTCATATAAGTCTTATAGACATGCATAACCTATTTGTTTTATAGGCATTCATTCTATAATTAGTACATGATCATGAACGTATTTAAATTAGAGTTTATGATTCTCTAACTATTACATTATGCCATTTATAAAAGTTATGACTTGTAATGTTGTTATTACAAGAGATTTACCATGTATAAACTATAGTCTTTTTACAAAGGAAAACTACAGTTTTTCATTAGTATGAACTCTCCCATAAAACATTTGATCTCTTATCTATAGTAAAGACATAAAACATTGTTCTCTATCTATAAATAAGACATAAAACATTGATCTCTCTATATATAATAAAGACATAAAATATTTGATCTCTATCTATAACAAAGACAACATTTAGAGAAAAGAAATGCAACCATTCAAATCGCAATTGTGATGTTATAATATAATAACATAAGGTTATATAGTGGAATGAGTTTTATAAATATGTTATCACTTGAAAAGCCGTTATTACGAGAATTAACCATATATAAGCTATATTGTTTTTTCATAAGAAAGTTATAGGTGCTTGATGGTTAGCTTGAGTTCCTCTATATAATAAAGACCTCCATCCATAACAAGGTTAATGTCTAGAGCAAGGGATTACTAACATCCATAATATATTAGTGAGTTTACAATCTATAAGTTATAAGGTTATAGAATAGAGTGTGTTCTATGTATAATTGGTTTCGGCATTAACCAAAGTTTAATATATGATACTCCTCGCTAGGTCAATGTAATCATACGTTGATATTCTATTACTAACTAGCATATGATAAGGCGCATATGATTATTGATTTGCATGGCAAAATTATTGGGTTGATATCATAGTTTAAACCTTGTTCCAATGATTTAATAATTGGTTTTCAAATTATGCAGGCACTATAGGGAATGACCCATTTGCATGGTTTGATTTGTTGACCACGTGGTCGTCTCCTGACCAAGCGTGGAGAATATAAAACACTGTCGTAACCTAACCCTTATCATTTCCATCCCACAGATTGCGCTAGCCCTTGAGGCTACTCTACTCGGCTTCCATGGCGGTCGTTGGTCCTCCTTGCTCCGGTTGTCTTGTGTCTTGGTTCAGTGCTGCATATGTCACTGGTGTGTGGTTTTAATAGCCATTCTCAATGGATGGGTTCTCACTCTACAACGTGTGGAGATTATCATTGCTCTTGGCTTGTTGTCTGTGTAATATTCCCTTCATCGTCCTTGTGGCTCGCTGTCTGCTCCAATCTCTCTTGCGGTCCTCGTGGCTTGCTATTGCGTGAGGTTTTTACCTTGCAGGTTGTTTGAGTCTTTAATGTATAAATCTTGTAGGTGACAGTGCTTCATCGAGGTTGTTTGTCGTTTACATTGACAGGTGAATAATAGTTTTTGTGTTCATTTACTTGCTGCAAGTGTATTTGCTGTTACAAGGGCACATTAAAATCTTAGGTTAATATTTACTGATAGTAGTTTTTATGAACTCTTTGCAGGTGCTCGCCATTACATACTTTCACGAAGAAGGAAATGAACAGTCAACCAACGAATGTCGTGGCTCGTGGTTTGTTTCGCGTAAGCCCCGTGGTCCATGTCTTGGGTTTTCACCCTACTTGTAACAGAGTGGTCAAAGGATTCACCGAGGGTTTTGGAAAAACCTTCCTCTTCTCGCCATGAGTTATGTTGTTGTTTTTACAGGTTATTTTTGTAATACCTAGAATCAAACCCTCGCCAGTCGATGGGTAGACTCGGTTTAACTAAGCACCGTAAATAGTTTTTTGTTTGGCTTTACGGCATGGTTAAAATAATAGCTTTTGTAAAGATAGTTCTGTCTTCCAACTTGTTTGGTTATCAGTTGTTTATATTATACTCAGTGTAAAATTCAGGGTTTTTACCCTTCTTAACTATAAGTCAAGTTTTTTTACTCTGTTTAAAATACTCTTCAAGGGTTTATAAATTAAGTTTTTAAGACTGATACTTACAGTCGTAATTTAATTCTTGCTTGTTTTTATTTAGAATTATGAATTTAGGGTTTATCCTGTGGAAACCCTCGTTTTGAAATAGATTATTCCAGTTTATAATAATTACATTCTTTTTATTTGTCCTTAAAGGACTGTGAGTAAATTATATTAACCTGGTTATTTAATGGTTACATAATTAAATAAATTTAGTTTTATACTTCAAGGTTTTCTTTTTCTAATTGTAATAATTATAAGGGTTTTAACCCTGTCTTTCGTTTTCATAGGTACACCCTGTTAGTAAAATAATAAGACACGGTTTCTTTTAGAAGTATACATTTTGTTTATATTGTTCAATATTGTATTTAATTCCTGTGAAATGAATTTAGTTGGTTCTTTAATGGTTTAAAAGAACTAAATTATGGTTTATAGAATTCTAGGTTAGGGTTTGTAGAAATAATCTATGTCCTTCTTTTATCAATTATTCCACTTTGTAAAAGCATTTCTTTTGATTTGTAAACAATAAATATTATTTGTGTTAATAATAATATTGTTTGTAAATATTGTATTCTCTTTAGTTTATTTTTACATATATATATTATTAAATAAGATTAAGAACAGTCTATAATAGTTGAGTTTATTTAATAAGATTATTTTGTAAACTTGGTGAAAGAAATAAGAACTTTCATCCTGTCAATACTCCTTACATATAATTTGTCTGTAAGTGTGTAAGGACAGTTCTTTATTAATAATACTTTATGCATAGGTTACTACTGTATGTTCATTACTTTAATTCTAAGAGAAATAATACTATAAGAGTTATTAAGTTCTCATTTATTATAGTCCTTATCTTAAATTAGTTTATCTTCATAATTTAATTAGGTTACCAATACTTACTTAGAGTTCAGATTGTTGCAGGTAAAATAACTATTAATATTAGGAAAGGAAGTAAACTAACAGAATTATATTTACATCTTTACTTATCATAATAATAAGCATTCAACTGATATTTCTATTTCTTCTGTTTCAGTGTAGATGTATAGTTTATACAAGAAGATACTCTATAAAAGAATGAATTACATACTTGAATCTACTGGTATTAGTAAAATAATATGATTCTATTCTTTTTCTAATATTCTAAATACACAGTCTAGTTCTAACAACAACTCTACGAAACATATTAATATTCTTTCTAGGAAAACAACTATCTACTGAAAGAAAACATTTTAATACTCTGAAAAACATAAATACTCTATTAATTTCATATTCCTATCATACTTCATTCATTTAAACACACTACCTATTCTAGAGTACGATCTGGTTTACTCCAGATGGGGAAAAACACAGGTAGGACTATTTTTCATCAAAGAACAGATTCAGCATTTAAAACAACTAAGATATTTCAAGCTTAACAGTTCACTACATATCATATAAATCATTCATTATTTGTTCATACACAGATATAAACTTTAACACATAAATTAAAAGATAGTAGAACCTATTTTTAAAGCTGGATGACAACAGCGTTGGGAGGTCGTTCCTCCCTGCCAACTCCTGGAGAGCGCTCAAACAGCAACTTCTCAGGACCCCCGAGCCTGTTCCTGGTCTCCTTGGCTAGGACTAGGTGGAGCAAACAACAAAGTACTAGTCTAATGACTCAATACCAACTCTACATACTGCAGCAAGATCTTTCAGCTAGGAAGCTATACTAGATCACTTTCCTGCAGTTTACCCCTCAAACACCTTCCACAAAACTTCCCTTCCCAATGAATTCCTTGAAGCACATTCACCTGAATGATTCTTCTCCTAGAATGAGCAGTCTCAGCTCTCTTCAACGGGATTTTTTATTAAGATTTCCTAGATATTTTTGGGTTAGTTGCCATTAATTGAGCCACCTGCTCTAATCCCACTTTCTTGGGGGATCATGACCCCAAATGTAGGGAGGTTTCCACCTGCAACATAGGAAGTGTTTGAGGATGCTGCCACTTGTCTATTTGCTCTCCACCTAGTCTCCTCCACCAACTTGACCAGTAACACTCTTTTTAACAGCTCTCCCAAGCTATTGTCTCCACTTTCATTTATTTAAAATTAAAATATTCAGAATTACATTCCACATCCTTGACTCTGCTGAGTCATCAGTTACAACTTTAACATAAAATTTAACATAATGTCTTGGAATAAAATCAAATAAGATAATATTATTTTGCAAAATTGAGGCATGTGACATTAATAGTGTTTGGGAATACATTTTTATTTTTTATATGGTCCATATATGTCACATCCTGATATGAACATTTAACTCTACCTTTCATATGTCAAAATTGAGCTAGTTATGCAATTTCCCCATAAGAATTTCACTGAAAGTTATCAAATGAATGTGGAACTATAAAACCGGTTTGCAGAAATAATAAACATGTGTAATTACAGCCCATGAGTTCTTATATCATTCCCCATACTCTTATTACAAATTTTGGAGGTTTGTACATGAGTTGGGAAGCCCAGTTGGCCTACACCCTAGGGAGAATTTCATCACAATTACCTAGTAATTTTTGGCCTTTTTGTCATCAGCCAAAAACAAGGTTGCATAGGTATAAATTATGATAAAAAGTATCTATAAACCACCTTGGGATGTTTTAGGAATCACCATAACATATCCTTTCAAATTTAGGAGCATTTGGTGAAATTTGGAACCCTCTAGAGTCATGTCTGGTTAAACTCGAATTTTGCAAATTTATGTAGTTCATCAAATATCCAAAAGGGGACATTACAGTGGTATCATCACATGGTATTGGAATGTATTGAAGTTATGGATGATAATTATGAATTTAAAAAAATTATCAAGTCATATGTTGATGATATGACCAAGCAACTCATGCAAGGATTCGAATTGATGGCTAGCCAACTTAGGGGTAAGCTAGCAGCAGGGGGTAGTAGAAGTTTCCATAATGGAGAGACACATAAGACCATTAATTTTGAAGAATTTGATGATTGGTTGAATGGATATAGGAACAAGAAATCAAATGTGAACTCATTAAGGAACAATCAACAATCCATAGGTATTGAGGAGACCAAGGAGCCACCAAGTTCTGTGAGTGATGAAGCAGAAAAAGCATTACATAAAGAGGATCGAACGTCACTCCTAAGTGAATTTGAAAAATATGAGGAAACATCACATGAGAATGAGGAATAGTACCTTAAAAATATTTAATATCATTCAGAGTCACATTCTACTATGGACATGAACCAAAGGGCATCTACTGATGGATGTTTGAACTGTGAAGGAGTACCTACTGATGGATGCTCACAACTCTATGTTGGTGACATAGAGATCAGATTTGAAAATGTTGTTGCAAGCCAAATTTCTCATAATCATGAATATGAATACCTTGTGACAAATAATTAACAACCAAGATCAACTTCCCCATCACCACTTGAGCTTCAAGAAGTTGATCAAATCAAGAAGAAAGAAGAAGAGGAGGTTCAATCCCATGAACCATCCTTCATTGAAGGGTATTTGAATATGAGTGAAATGGATATCCATGAGGACCTTAGAATACTCCATGACACTAAATCATTGGTGTCAAATTCTTGTTGGAAAATTTGTTCATTGGAGGAGCCATCCTTCCTTGAAGACATGGAGAAGATTCAAAGAGCAATGTGCAACATCAAAGGTAATTTCATGTCTTTGCTTCTTGATAGAAACAATTTGGTTGAGCTCAATGAATGGTTACGTGAAGCATACTTGAATAATAATGAGGATATTCATAAGCTAAAAATTCAAAATGAGCAACTTCTTGAGAGGTTGCAAGATACTTTTTCTTCCTCCTATGTTTCATATTGTCATATGGTAGATTGCCTAGAGGATTCTCATGACATGATAGATCATGAGAAACATGAAAAATTGCAGGTTCTTGATGTGTTTTAATATGATATTGATGATATCCAATCACTTGTTGTGGTGGAAGAGGAACTTGAGTTGCCTCTTGAAAATGGTTACACACTTTTTGAAGAAGTGTATGATTCCACCACCTTGGAACCAACCCATGAGGAAAGTTTTGCATTTTTAAGGGAGGTGCATAATCCTACCCCTATGGATCCTTCACATGATGAAAAATTTGCACTTCCTAATCATTTGGCTGAGTTGGTTATTTCTCTTACATCCTACACTTCCAAATTTTGCAGCATTCGTCCTAATGAAGTATGGGTGAAAGGTTTCTATTTTTATAGTGTCACATGAATATTATGTAATTTCTATCTGTCTTTTTTATGATGACATTATTAGAAAAAACATATTATTTACATTTTCAGCAGCATCCTTTGTTACATTATGATGATACATATATACATGGATGCACCTATGATGTTCACTTGAGTCACTTGGAGACTCATGATTTTCCATGCTCCTTGCCTAGTAATTTGATGTTGGAGGAACTTCATCCAACACTAGGGTGAAGAGATATAAGATTGAGGAACATTATTATTGGCATAAACATCCTCTGTTATTTCATGATGATGTACATATTCATGGGTGTATTGATGATACTTCCTTGAGCCACTTGAAGTCTTCTGGTTTTCTTTACTCCTTATTTGGTTCAGATTTTGGTGGAGATTCTGCATTCACTTCTTGGATAAAAGAAAACATGGTTGATTATTATTTTGATGGAACTTACATTCTTTTGGAGAAGCGTTTTAGGACATTGGATCCTCACCTATGTCATTGAATCAGACCTAATATAATACTTTATGCTTGTGTGTATATATTTTGTAATTATGATGTTTGGAAGGGTGCCATACAAGCAATGGGATCTTGACATTGCTTGGTTTCATCTCACTTGGAGTAGCAATTCGATTTTTTGGTTTGAGAAAGAAAACCAACCTTCAGTTGTTTGAGTTCATATTTGCATAGCAGTGTTCTAGTTTCCTATGTGGGCGACCTTTTTAGAGATGGATACAACTTTCACATGCTTGGTGTTCATATAATTTCATCATAGACATTTCAAACAATGCATGTATCATGATAATATGGGACCTTGGGATCATTTTTGGTCTCATTGGTTTCAATTTTGGGAGGCAACAACAAACATTGGAGATTTAGTCACCACTTGAGAAGATGATAGTAATTAGAGTAGTGCAGCAACAAGCATGGTGGTTCCTCTCTGAAATTTTCTTGTAATATTAAGAAACTCCAAATTTGGTAACTCGGTACCAACTTCAAAAAATTATACAGAAGCAAAAAGGGGTGAAAGTTCAGAAATAGTTTCCAAACTATGGAGGTAAACATTATTTGGGAAAATTTGGTTTTTATGGATTTGATTAATCCTTTTGGTGTTAGTGGTGATGTTACATGATATATCAATTTTCACAATCCACATCTCTTTACTTTTGGGAACACAAAATTGCAGTACATGAGTGCCACTACTCAAATTGCAGCTAAAGAAAAGTAATGAGCAAAACAATAAGAGAGCACTTGGTGCACAAGAAGGAGTACCAAAAGAGGATACCACTTGGGAATATGAAAAAATGTTGCAGCATAAAAACTTGGAATTTCCTGAGGACAAACAATCTTGAGTGGGGAGGATTTCCATGTCCCCAATTAAATAATTTCCAAATAATACTACTTGCAAATAATGTTTCGCCAACCTATTAGTTCCCTAGGTTGAGATGGAGACATAAATTTTGTAATAAGGGGATATGAGACCAAAAAGGAATTTATTTTATCATATTCACATTTAAATGGGTCACATAAATGATAAATTCTAAGAAAAAAATGTGGCACATATTCATGAAGACACTTGGAAGCTTGTGGAGCCTTTGGGTGACTAGATTCCCCGCACAGTTGACATGATATTCATCCAAATTCGAACACATGGGTAATGTAACATTATTGGATGGTTATGTGGTGTCAAATATAATATAATGAGACAAGTAATTATAATTGTTAAAGGAGGGTAACTCCCATGGAAGAGGAATATACTAGAAGACAAGGTGTGCCACTTGGAAGGAGACTCTATGCACTCTATGACAACAAATGATGGATGATTCTATGACAAGTATGACAAATACATACCTGATTGATGACATATGACAAATATGAGATGTCAGGGATGAAAATATCCACCAATAGGTCGAATTTTTTAGTTATAGGCATTGACTCGAATTGGGGAAAGAATTGGAGCATGAAGAGGAAGACAAGTGTCATGAGAGTTACTAAACCACTAAGATGAGTTGGAGGAAGCTCATGGAGGGAAATTAGACCTTAGGAGGACTCATGAAGTTAATAACAGGATTTAATTAGGAATTATAATGGATTTTTATCATTTTTTAATTGTCCTTTTTCATTTTGGAGAGCTTTTGTTTGTCCATTGTACGACGAGTGTTCACTCTCCCTGCTTGTGAACCAATTTCGAGGGAGTTGGATTCCTTTCCAAGTTGGTTGATGGAGAGGACATTAATACCTCTCATTGAAGCCTAATTAAGGAGTTTTATTTTCATTTTTAAGGGCCATATATTTGAATTCTCATCTATCTCTGTATTCTCTCATTCCTTCTTCTCCATTTCCCCACACTCACATTTGATGGTGCACTTCTTGGAGTGATTATTGCGCCTTGCTGAGGATGGATGATACCCAAGATTTTATTTATTATGTATGGATCTATAATATCATATACATATTCTCTGTAAGTCTAAATATCATAAATGCATGTATTAAAGGCTCGCATTCCCCATGCTCTTGAATAACTAGTTTTCATGGATTTGGCTTCAATATTGAAGTAGCTTTATATCAGATTTGTATGAGGACATATATATGAGTTTTATGATGACGGGGAATAAATATATTATGTATGGATATATAATATTATGTAAACATTCTCTTTAAGTCAAAATATCATAAATACATGTATGAAAAGCTTGCATACTCATGCCCTTGTATCACTAGTCTTCATGGAATTTGGCTTCAATCTTGAAGTAGTTTTATACCAGATTTGTATGAGAGATATTATATGAGTTTGAGGATTTTGTAAAAGAAATATATGATGTATTACTCTTTAATTGAATTTCCATATCCTCCATGGGTATAAATATAAGAAACTCATGTGTGATAAGCTTTCATTCTCATGCCATTGAATCACTAGTTTCCATGACTTTGGCTTCAATCTTGAAGGAGTCTTGTATCATATTTGTACGAGGGATGTTCTATGAGTTTGATGATGTTGTGACATAAATATATGATTTTTTACTTTGTAATTTCATGTCCCTGTCTCTTTGGGTCGAAATCCAAGAAATCAATATGTGAAACTCTTGCAATTCCATGCTACTAATTCACTAGTTTTCATGTATTTTACTCCCATATTGAATGAGTTGTATACCAAACTTGTATGAAGTGATTTATATGGAGTTTAATAGTGTTTGGGAATCCATTTGTATTATTTATATTGTCCCTATATGTCACATCCTGATATAAACTTTTAACTCCACCTTTCATATGTCAAAATCGAGCTACTTATGAAATTTCCCCATAAGCAATTTCACTAAAAGTTATCAAACGAATGTGGAACTCTATAACCAGTTTGCATAAATAATAACCACGTATAATGGAATTTCATGAGTTATTATATCAGTCCCCATACTCTTCTTACAAATTTGGGAGGTTCGCACATGAGTTGGGAAGCCCAGTTGGACTACACCCTAGGGGGAATTCCATCACAATTTCCTAGTAATTTTTAGCCTTTTTGTCATCAGCCAAAAACAAGGTTTCATAGGTATAAATTCTGATACAAAAGGTATAGAAAAGGTATCAGTGGACAGGACTTCTAGTGGAATGAGCCTATATGCAGTGTTTGCTAAAATATCTACATCGAAATTTTGTGATCTAGGGATGGATTTGATATTAAAAGCCTTAAATGAATTTGTCATGTCCCTAACTAACTTCTGGTAATTCAAAAAATGTGGAGACAAACAATGGATCTTATTTTTTACATGCTTGGCTATGATTTCAAAATATCCATAACATTCAATGACGTGAGCTCCCAAGTTTATTTCCTTCTTGATCCCTTGTACCAGAGCCTCATATTCACCAATATTGTTGGTACATTCGAATTCCTACCTGCAAGAAATCATCCATTTAGTGCCCTTAGGATCAATGAGTACACAACCTACACTTGCACCATCCTTGGATTTATACCCATCAAAAAAAGTGTCCAAGAAGATAAATCTAATCTAAAATTTGTATTGACATTATATACATTATGAACAATTTCTCCAATAAATGGAACAACTGTGTAATTGTCGATTTCTGATAACTTATCAACATCTTGATCGGGGGAGGTATCAGCAGGAAAATTCCCAAAGAAAGTGTCAAAGGTGTAATGCTCTATGGATGAAGTGAAGAGAACAGCAGGTTCACTTGGGTCATTAAGATCTGTGATTGTTTGCTTCATAAAAGGTTCTCTGAAAATGTTGATATGGTTTGGTCTTCCATTGTATGGCAACCACAAGAGTGACCAATCAGTGTAAAAGTATCCCTTAAGCCTCTCTGGCCAATCCCTACTCAACCACATGCCATAAGTCTCAAGGATATCTGCCACAACAATATCTATTGTCTGGTGGACCCTAGGATCTATGGATAATGCCAGAAGGACATTCTTCATCTCACCTACTACCTTAACTATAGATATGTCCAATTGGATGAATTGGGTAGGGAAAGGTTCCTAGGTTGCATTAAGTTTCCTACCGACAGAGATAGGAAAACATTATATGATTCTCTCGATTCAATCATACAATTGTGTACGTTCATATTAAAAATTTCAAAAGTTATTAGAAAGGAGGGACCATTTTCATACTAGTCTTTTGACCATCAGGCTTCAGACAAATTTCCAATTATTATTATAAACCTCTCTTGATTTATTTAACACCATATTCTTAGGTAAAATTTCTATTGTGTATGGTATTTTAAGAAACTCAAATAAAAAAATATTTGCTTTATCCTTTTTCAATTCATCTACCAAATTGTACTCAATTTCAAGAATTGCCTTATCTTTCGATGTTGCCACTTTAACTTTGCTCGGATTGGATGTCGATGGTGGACTATCTTCTGATGTCTGGACTTTGCTCCTAGTATTGTAAGAATTTTGTAGATCAAATATGGCTTCGGTCTCATCTTCTTCCTCAGCCATCGGCGGTTTTGAAAAAAACAATTAATGGTATTTTTATGTTGGTCTTGTTCTTCATAAGGGGGTACTGAATTTGTAACTCCCTATGAACTATCTCTACTATGATCATGAGTGGTTTGTGTTCCAGAATTTAAGGCTTTAAAAATTGAGTAAACATCATCAAAGTTAAGTGTTTCCTCAGGATTTGGAGGCTGATTTTGGGGAGGTTGGTAAGGTCTCCTAAATGGTCGCCTGGCCATACCTCTATTATTTACCTGATTGTCATTTTTATTCCTTTCGAGATATAATATATCGTTCAAAATATTCTGCAAGGGTTTCTTCATGTTGTCCATTTCATAAGGGTATTTGTTTTGGGGTGTGGATTTGGGGACATTCTCATGCTTTCTTCTAGATGTAAAAGGTTGATCTTCTTAGGTATCAATATTGTATTTGAGACAAAACATGTCTTTCTCTACTAAGGCATATTCTCAAAAAGCTTCTTGTAGAGGGGTTTTGCGAGCCATTTTTATCCACATAGAAATTTGAGTTGGTAAACCCTTAATGTAGTAAGCTACGAACAACTCTTCCGCAGGAAGAACAGTGGTAGGAATCCTGTTTAAATCGTTAGTTGAATTACTTGACTCTCTCTTTTCCTTTTACTTTAAGGGAAGACAGCTCCATTACAAGATATTTGGGGTTGTGTCATCCCCAAATTTCTCAAGAAACAGTCTTTCAAACTCATCCCATGATTTAATAGAACTGGCCTCCAAGGAAAAATACCAAGTGGAATATTGACCCTCAAAAGAGTATGGGAATAGTCTACACACCACGTCCTCATCGAATATACTTCTTAAACTAATGGCCTACATAAAATTATTTATGTGGTCCTCCACAGGGGATCTATCATCGGGATTAAACTTAGGGATCCACTTCTCAAGATTCCTATGAAACTTGTGTTGCTGCCCAGAGACAAAGGCTGCATCAAGGTCCAACCAGGGCCTATTTACTTGGTCAACCATTGGTGCTTCTTTTGAAGAAGAAGAGCTAGAAGACTTTTCACTATCTGAGGAGTCCTCGAATGGTGAAGAAGATGAAGCAGGTGGTGTTGGTGGTGGTCCACCAGACTGGATATTGGGATGAAGATTGGTTTGAGGTTGTTCTGTTTGCTCAAAGAGTTCTTCTATTTGAATCTCAAGAGCTTCTGCATGTTCAACAGTGTTTTGAGAACTTGTGCTCACTGGTGAATTATCAGTTGGATGAGTTATAGGTAAAGCATCTATGAGCCTATGAATGGCTTCAGCTCTCTATTCAAACTTGGCAGTTATGTCTTGGGTACTTTTTCTCAACTGTTCAAGAGTAAGAGTTCCCTTAGTTGGTGAAACAAAGAGAATTTCATGTCTTCTAACAACTTATTCTAAAGCAAGAGTAAGAGGAATTGTTATTTGATCTTCTACATGTCGTGTTGTAGACGTAGAATATTGAACGTGGCTTCTAGTGATTATCGATGAATTGGGAGTAGGAGGTTCGCTTGTGTTCTTTCGTGACATGTTTCATGATGTCGCTCCCTCTAGCGCCATTTGTTGACGAACTTGGCTTGTAGGTTGTAGGAAAATATACAAGGCAATCAACACAAGGAAATAATCCAACCGAAAAGGCTTCAAATCGATCCCACACAAAGATGATTCTATCCCCGAGTGTTTGGGATGATTAGATCCTATGGATATGAGGCCTCCACTAGCACAAGGGTTTTCATATCTATAAGATATGCTCTTCCCTTAAGGAAGATCTGGAAAGTTTTGAAGTAACTAGATTCTAGACTAACTGTCCAAGAAAACTTAAACAGTGATTGTAACAAGTTTTAGGCAGGGCAGTTGTAATGTACAATAGATAACATGAAACTAATTACTCAATGTATAGAAATATAAATCAAGTTCACTTTACCTAACCAAATTCAAATAAAAAAAGACAATGAAAATTTGAAATATTTATCCAAAGTATTATAGATATACAACATGTCCTATCATGTAATACCGATTGAAAAAATAGTATTAGGGATTAATAACTACTCTTCAGTTGCAAAATAGAGCATGTGAATTAAATAAAGAAATTCATTCAATACACATTTAATTTGTTAATATTGTAAGGAAAAATAAATACATAAACCAACACATTCAATAGATGAGAAGCCAATGACCAGTATGCCAGATAGATAGAAGAAAGATTAGAATTCACCAAAACCATTTAATGAATAACCACAGAACATAGCATAAATAACAGTGTAATTTTATTCAACTTGCAAAACATTACAACATTCAAAAATTACAAAGCTTTCCTGATATGTGCTTGGTAGTCTCCTCTATTGTAGTTCTCCTATGCTTAATCATGTTAGTCCCTTTATTAGGAAATACCCTACCTTTAAATAATATTACAAAAATTTACAAAGAAAGAAAGTTCCCAAGATGTGGGATTACAAAATATTTAGTTTTAAGATTTTCCAAGGGTGGAATTCCACTTGTCGTATACATTCATCAAATCCTCAATATATTGATATTGGACGTGCTCTAACTACAGCTCTGCTTTACAAATCAGATATGTGATTTCTCTCTTGTTGATATTCTCCCACACTCGAAGGAACAAATCAATCCTCATCATCAAAGTGAGACGTGAATCAATCCACTCTGTGATTTCATGCAAGGTAATCTGAGTGATCCCATGGATTTACTCCTTGACTGCAGCGAAACCCCTTTCAATTTCTTCCAATTTTAGCTTGGGGGAGAATCCTGATCAATAGGGTCCAACAGTGGAAGATCGAGAAAACCAAGCAAAAACCATCTATGTTTGCATGCCACATGTCCATCCTTGATGATGGATTACACCGCATAATAGATATTCTCCCAAACTTCGATTGTCACCTCGGTCTTCTTGAGTTTAAGCTTGTCCAATACTAGCATGTCATCTGGTATTTCTCAATCTCGTCCTTCATGTTCACTGATAGAATTTGTGCCCAGTTAAATGACTCTCATGTAATCAAGAGATGAGGGGCTATAGGATCCCACTCGGCTTTGAACACCGATCAATCGGGTAATCCATACAGTCGATAAAACATGGCTTCCAACAGGGGAAAAGGTTCCCTAAACCACGAAATAGGGTAATAATTGTTTTCCTTAGGGATGTACTCAGTGGGATTCTCCATCCAATATTTTATTACTTGTTCAAAATCAAATTGGGACATGGCCACATCAAGGGATTTGGAGGTCAAGAGTTGTTGGAGAGGTCTGAGAGCATAATCTCTTGCAAAAATGTCTGGATGGAAAGATGCCACTTGGGTATGACTGTGGTCATCAAAGGATTGCTCGTTAGGGTTTGCGTAGTCTAATGCCCACTTAATTGGGTCGGTATAAGGCATGAAAGGAGGTCGAGCTACAATGGCATGGAGTTGACAATTTCTAATATTGGCATAGGATAGCTGGTCGTGGGTAATAGAACACAGGTCGTCATTGTCGAATATTGAATAAATTCTTGACCAATCCAAATGGAGGGTTTCAGAAACACATCCTCTCGTATTAGTAAAGAGACTAGTGTTTGGTTCCTTTCTCTTCTTCTCGTTCAGAGCAATTTTAGACCTGGTGTTTTTGGTCATACCAGCCGACTTGGAAGTAAATTCAGATTGAAATTTATCCACCATGATTCAATTTTACCCACAATAAAAACCTAAAAAGTCAAACTCTAGAAGTGGAAAACTTACCCGTGGAAGGATTGGATTCCAAGGATTGGTGAGCTTCAATGAGAAAACTCTGTAGTAAAAACACTTAAGCACAGTAAAAAAGCAAATGAAATGGTAAAGAATTCATAAATTTGAATGAATTAAATAATCTAGGACTCAACAACATAATAGATATGAGTCGTAGATCTCACAGAAATGGACGACTGAGATTAGGGCAGGAAATCAAAATGTGGATGTAAAATCAATCAAAACTTTGGATCTTGTGATTTTCGCAATCCACATTCCACAATGCAGGTTGCGAGATGCAGAATGAGATTATTGACCAAGAAAAATTGTTAAAGATATGCAATATGCAATCTGCAAAAGGTTTGCGGCTTGCGGCTTGCGGGTAGGCAATGTTGAAAATTGCATCTTTATTGAGTTTCTTATTTCCACAATATGCATTGTGGGTTGCCTTTTGTGGAACCAAAAAAAGAAAAACATGCGAAAATAACTTTTCCGATTTCTACATTCCGCATTGTGAAATGCAGAAGGCAAAACTGAAAAGATAAAGTTTTATTTTAAAAAACGATTTCTGCAATCTGCATTTCGGATTGTAGAAAGACAAGCATTTATTGAACAAAATTCTAATTTCCACAAACTGCATTTTTTGGTTGCAGAATGCGGGAAATTGATTTCCAAAAACCTCCAAAAAAAGGATTTCCGCAATCTGCAAAAAACCCAAAAAACAAGGTTTCTAAGGAAACTTTATTAAGACCAAAACATAGTACATACAGTTAAAGAAAATGAAAACTTCCCATGACAAGATCATGTCCTCGAAATCCAATTTGAAAGCATGAGTGGGACTCCCATTTTAGCAACTTAAAATGGGATTTGTTGCTACCAGCAACATGCATTGATCAGAACTTTCCCTTGTGGTTCAACAAACAAGCTCAGGGATTTTGTAGCAAGTAAGTTTTGGTTACTCTAGGAGTTGGTTGGGAGGAACGACATCTTCAATTCTTTTTTTCCCACAGTGGTGACAGGTTCCTTACTAAATTCACCTACTGCTTTAGTCTTGATAATTACAGTTTGAAAGTATATTATAATTCTGAGTGTTTCTATAAATTGATATTATGCAATGTATTAATTAGTTTCCTTTTAAACTTGTTTATTATTAATTATTGTTTTATACTCTATGAGTAGTTAATTTTGATATGCACTGAAATGGAGAAATCACAAATTACTTTCCTATAAATAAAACAAGAAATTTAAATTGTAAACAAATACAAACCTTCTATAGAAAGTAATAATATTAAGTTATTTAACTATTAATTAAACTCTTCATTTCTTCAAGAAATTTACAGATACGATAAGGAGAGCCGAGGGGTATCCTTCTCAAATTTTTAAAACACAACAAAATATGAGATATTAAATCACAGTACGTATCAATCTTAGAGCCGAGAGGCTTCCCACATAGATTTCATCTCTATAGAAATAAATACAAATCTATGTACTAGTAACAAGTCTCTGTTTCATTAATCATATATATATAACATATCCGAAATAAAATAATTAACTAAGATTTAAACAGATCCAAAGCAAAACATCCAAATAGATCTAAGTAAAAAAATCACAACAAGTCGAGACATTATTCAAGATCGATTAGATCTACGGATCTAGGAACCGGCTATCAGCCCAAATCGGATCCATATCCAAATTCAATTAACATTCAAACAAAAGAACAAATCTGTCTAATCCCCGATGGTTGTGTGCCAATCGTTCAAAATTACCCTACAATCTCAATTACAAAAATGCAGACTATTTTCCAAATCACCATGGATTTCCAAATCGAAATATAGACTCGATATTTTTATTAATCAAAATTATCTTAAAATCAATAGAGGTTATAAAGCCCTTTTTCTCCCAACACTCCAAGCAGAGTAACCCTAGAAACCTTCCCATTGGCATACTGTAACATCGAGGCGTACATTGAATATGATGCATCAATCCATTGCATAGTTGAAGGAGTTATGCCATTGTTTATATGCACACAAACTTGCTACCGTTAGTATAAAATGCAGTCACATATTTACAAAAAAATTCTAATAAACAGGGTATAAGGATAGGGTTCCTCACCACAGGACAAAATAAGGATGAATTTTAGGCGAGGTAACCATGTCACCAGTCTTGCTTGGCCCATGCGTCGACCCTTCATCCATATATTTTAAAGGTTGTAAGTTATCTATTAATTCATTACCAAAATTGTAACCTCGCATACAAGAAATGCAAACGTAAACCCTACACGTATTAATTATAAATTTACCTTTGAATGAGGGCTTGGGTCATAATGACAATGCCAGGCTCATCCCAAACATTTGGGTGACCATTCGTTGGCACCCGAGCCTCACCTGCCAAAACAGAGTTGTGATGTTAATATATTTCCTTAAAATATGAAATCAAAATAATTTTCTTTAAACAGAAGACGCATGCAAAATGGTCATACCTTCACTAAACGCTCAAAGGGCCAATAATTTGCTCCTCCTAGCTCTCCCATCTTCCTATTCCCTGCAAAATCAAATATTCGAGTTTAGTTCTTACTGAAACTTGTGAAATATTCATTTGAAATAAAGTTTAAAGACTTTAAAGCAAAACGAATTACCTATTAAACTCTGGTTGGCTTGGGAAGCCTCTGCCAAAAATTGAAGGCAAGCACACCGAGGTTTCCACCTTACCACACAAAAAAATGAAAGATGGTTGAGATTGTACAGAGGATAAATGGCATTCAAGCGAACATTAAACACCAGTAAACACCTTTAATTCAATGTATAATTGTGATTAAACCAAGCAAGCAATTGGAGACATGCCGAAAGGCAAGCATAGTCGCAGTCAAGCACCATCTTGCAGCATGAAGATTCTGAGAGAAACCTTTAGCAACCACCACTGTAAACCAAACAAAAACCCTTACGACCAAGTAAATGCGACCATAAAACCCTAAGAGATATTTCCAACTACGAGGATCTGGAAGAGTACAGATTGGGGGGCAGGATCACTTCTTTCCACGAAAAGCATGCGGGGAAGCCAACCTCTTTAACTATGCTTGGTCGTGCTTTCAACTCGCAGCTAAGGCTTATGACAAAAAAAATAAAACCTCATTAAACTCCTTTTCCCTCGTGTGCTAGCATCCACCTTGTAAATCCTATAGCCATATGACAAAATTTGGCTTAAAAGTTTAAACTAAAGGTTTCCTTGTATTATGTTCAACCCACATCGCTTCTAAATCCCACGAGGTTTTTACACCACCTTATGAAGGTAGGGTTAAAACTTTAATATAACACATAAAACATATGTCTAGCAACGTATAGCTTGGGACTAAAGTCCAAAGTCTAGGATTTAATCCTAGGTAAACAAAACCAAACATTTCATTGCCTTAAAACATTTTTTTATCACCTTGGCGAGGGCTACAAACCCAGTTGTCGTCATAGTCAGAGTCAACGTCAAACGGACGACAAGCCATGTCATCAAACAAGTAAGCAGTCCATTTAAATTTATCTACGCAAACAAGTAAAAAGGATCGTACGACTAAGAAGACACTTTGTGACAAATAAGTATATAAATTATAAAAAAGAAATTTGTTTTTATGATGTAAATTATAGGTATGTGACAAAACATAACCTACGTATTCTACATGAAATAATGGAAGGATTGGCGGAGGCCATGAGGCAAGTCTCTTGTCATATATATCATATCAACATTCACATGGATGACATGGAAATCAATCTCAAAGAGCAAAGTGGCCTGGGGATAGATTGTTGGAGATTGTAGATAAATTGGTAAATATGACCCAAGAAAGTCATGTCCAAATGAATTATGTTGTGGCTCTGAACCCTCTAGAAGAAGACTCATCCCACCAACCAGCCATAGAGATCATAGATACTAACTATTCCAGACATGTCATTTAAAGATGTGCTTTTGTAGTTTTACTTGTCTTTTCTTCTATGTTTTGTGCTATGTTCTTTTTTTGTATTTTACTTCTAGGACAATATATTCCACTATATAGCCTAAGAAGTTAAGTATTTGCTAGGGAATTTGGATAGAAAAAACTTGGGATGGGGAATTTTGGTTCAATGAAGCAAGTATTATTCTCCCCTTAGTAGCCTAATGAATTGTTTGTAACCTTTTAGCTGATTCTCAATATTTTAATGTAAAAAATATACCCATTCTTGTTTTTAAAAAAAACATCTCAATAAACAAGTTTTTTCTTATTCGTCCCATTTAAGCACTAAATTTCCTTTAATGTGTGAATCTTGGTTGTATAATTTTGTGAAAAAATTATATACAATGGAAGACCCTCACATTTTTAATTAGTCTTTGTGGTGAAAAACATAAAACAATGATGACATGAAAAATAGATCAATTTTAGTCCAACCGAGCTTGTTGCCAAGTACCCAACCTTCTTCTTTCTCATTAGCTAGAACCCAATCTTTTATTTAAGCCAAATCCCACAATCTACAAAGTGTGGTATGTGTGGTCTATTCCATAGGAATTAGAAAACACCATCAGTCATTCAATAAGCATTGATTGGTCCAACTCCCTTTTTTTTTCTATAATGAGTTAACTCTCTTGGTTGGTCTCTAATAGTACTCTATCCCAATGCCATTAGAGTTCTTCACCCTGGTCTTCCACCAAACCATGGGAGTGAGTGAACAAAGGGTCTCATATTTCAATTTGCAAATCCTATAATCATGCCTACCACGCGTATATATTTTCCCTCCTTAAGCCAGTTCATGCAACAATGAACAATTGGCAAACACACAAATAACTTAAAAAGCATCCAACAAGCACACAAATTGCATATGTATTTAACATGTAAAATTAATTAATTATCAATGAGTTTGAACGATCACCTCCATAAGGTTAAAGTACGCAAATAAACTTGCATGGAAGTTCCAGAGTATTTCAGCGAGAATCAAACATGTAATATTTTTGGTGTATAGATGCTTTGCGGGTCATATTTCAATTTGTGTTTCAATATCTACGTGTACATGGTAAACTCAATAGTCTCAAATGGAAAAAATATATAACCAACCAAAAATTGAGAAGAGAAAACCTAATGTTATGACAAGCTATTTAAATAAATATTTTTAAATATTCCTTAATATTGAAAAAAAATTATATATATATATATTAAACAATTATAAAAATTAAAAATAATAATAAACAAGTGGAATAAGCAACAAAGTTGTTTAGTACCTGCTGCTTAAGAAAAGTTTGAAAGAAATAATAATAAGCTAAGTCAGCTTGTAATAACTAAATTAATTCTCTAAATAACTTATTTAAATAATAACAAATTGCAAGAAATATTTTCAATTTAATTTCATGATTTATTTTTATTTTTTTAAATACTTATATTAAAATAACTTCATAATTTTTATTTAATTTTTTTTCTCAAAGTAATATGTATACTTTAATTTAATTTATTTGTTTAATACTTTCTATATTAAATTAAATTTATAATCACTAATAAAATAATAATAATAAAATGTTCATTTAATGATATTTTTTTTAATAATTTGTAAATTAATATTTAATATATTTATTCATTTAATAACAACAAAAATATATTCAAAATAAATTCATATTCATATCGTAATTAAGTTTATAAAAAATATTAAACATATATTCAAAGTTAATTTATATCTATATCATAATTAAAAAAAAATTAAAAATGAAATACAATATATTTTAAAATATTATATTTAAAATTTCAAAAACTATAATTTACAACTGATTAATAAATTTTTAATTTGATATTTTCATTAGTATTTGAAATAAAATAGTAAACATATAAAATAAAAACCAACAATTTGGTAAAGGAGATTTGGGTTAACACTTTGTTCTACCATAATTTAACTTATATTTAAATTGTTAAAGTGAATTAAATTCATATTTTTTTTTTTAAAGTCTAATAATCTAAAACTAATTTTAGTAAGTTACAAAAAAAATCATTATCATTATTAAAATAAAACTAATTTTAGTAAGTTACAAAACAAAATCATTATCGTTATTAAAATAATTGAATGTAAAATAAAATAGCAACATAGTTGCTAAGTACGTGCCTCTTAAGAGAAGTTTGAAGAAAATAGTAATAGGTTGAATATAGGAAAAATAACACTAGATGTAACAAAGAGGCTTACTATGAAGTCTTAAGTAAAAACATGATTGCTTAGTCCCTTGCGAATAGTTTGAAGAAAATAATAATAGGTTAACATTTTAAATGGTATAACAGATTACACATTAATAAATATATAATCCAAAATAATTAAAAAACACATGAATAAATTGACATTAATAAGCCCATAAATCTAGGAAAAGTAACATTAGATGTATAAAATAATAAAGAAATAGAATATCACTAATAACTAAATGCAAGCATGCTATAGTTTTGAGAAGCATTCTATGGAAGCATTTCTTGAATTTTGCAAGGAGACCATTATATTGGAGTTTTTTTGTAAGAAAAAAGATATTAGAATTAGAATTCATGCTTACTAGTCCACATTTTTACAAATTGGAGTATTATAAATGGTAAAATATACTTAGGATTCACACCACCTACAATCAAGGGGTTTATATATATAAACTAAAAATAAGTTTATGAAAAAGATTAAGTGATATTCATATATAAGTTGTTTGTGTTTCTAGGAAATATAGTTACTATAGAATTACTTATGTTTTTGTTAAATTATTCTTTTAAAATCTAAATTTAATAAATATACTTAGTATATATTATGTAACTATGTTGGTATTTTTAGTAAATATAGTTAGTATAGAATTAATTAAATTTCTAACAATATTTTTTTTAAATTAATCTTTTAAAATCTAAAGTTAAAATTTAATTTCCATAAATTAAGTTTAGGAAGTTAAAGTTAAATAGTTTTGACTACATGCATTTTACTAAATTACAAAATAATAAATATGTCTAATTACTCAATATCTTTCAATTTAGTTTTCAAATATGGTTTTGTAATATGAAAATAATGTTTTAACAACTAATTTCAAAATGACTCTTATTTTTTTTAATTTCAAACAAAAGAAAATAGTAAATATATTTTAAAAGAATATTGAAAACTTAGACTACATTATTGACCTTACTATGTTAGGGATTTCTTAGTTAAATTGACATTTAAACGCCGGGTAAGCTAATGCAATTTTGACTTAAAAATGGATACACGAACTTTAACTATCCTTAAGAACACTTTAAATTATACAAATTCACCAACCAAAATCTATCATTTCAATAATTTCCACCAAAATTTACTAAAAAATCAACCAAAATACTAGTACAAATCATTTAAACATTAAGTTATTCCTTTAAAAATTAAGAATATATAAGAGATAAGACGGCCTAACCAATTTGGACAAGGTACGTGAATAAAAGTCATACTAAGTTATTCCACTAAGTTTTGATGGTGCCTGTTATTAGAGATAAATTAAATATAGTTTCTTTTTAATACTGTCAAGCCACCCTTTAAAATAAAACTCTCGATGGTTTTGACAGAAAAGGAATACAGTCAGTGAGACTTAAAGTTGGTTTGATTAACCATATCAATTGATGGAATGAGAGAAAACGTGGCGTATCCACAATTGCCAAGTAAGCTACATGGATCACTGCTTATTCCTCCCCCAACACGTGTACTAAAGATAACAGAGGCCATGCATGGCCTATCACATCTATAACTTTGTGCAATTTTACATAAAAGCTGAGTTTGTTTTGCAGGATTTTCATTGCGAGAGACGGTCATAGTTCTAGCTTCAATCGATCACTTTTCACACGACAAAAAATAGTTTTAGCTTCAGTCGAGTTTTCACAGGAGAAGAAAGCAAGAATGGATTTGTTGCAGTGCGTGCTTAACTTGGCGTTGCCTCCCACAGCAATAGCCTTCTTATCAGTGGTCTTGCCCCCTTTGGCACTCATGCGGATGTTATTTTGGTTTTATCACCTCATTTTTCGCGAGAATATGCGAGGGAAAACGGTTCTCATCACTGGTGCATCTTCTGGAATTGGAGAGGTGTATAAATAAAGAATGCATTGCTGTATTATTTTTATGTGTTTTTGTGTGTTCTGTTGTAGTTGTGCTAATGGTATTTCGATTGCTTATTGCAACAAATGGCCTATCTGTATGCCAAGAAAGGAGTGAATCTGATGCTTGTTGCCAGGAGGGAAGAACGTCTGAAAGTTGTTGTCGAGAAATCACGGTCTCTGGGTGCTAAAAACGTTCATGTGATTGCTGCAGATGTGGCCAAAGAGGAATACTGTAAGAAATTCATAGACAAGACTATCAATCTATATGGTTCATGTAAGATCCCTTTCTCGATCCTAAGATATTCTTCTTGTAGTCCCCTGTGTATATCTCCTATTTTAGTCTAACCGAAATTCTATATTCTTCTTGTAGTCTCTTGTGTATATCTCGTATGTTGTGGAAGGCTGGAAATTCCACAGACTAATGTAATAATTGTGGAAGTCTGTACAATAATGATTTATTGTACAAAAATGCATGTTTCATTATGAGTAGTTGATACAGTGATTTCATGCAACAGTGGACCATCTAATGAACAACGCTGGAATAGAAAATATTTTAATTCAGCTCTAGATACCTAAAGGATCAACGATAAAGAAGATGTCAGACTAAATTTACAGTAATTTGCAACAGTCATTCTCTAGTTTTAGCAAAAGGATCTCTTGAGTAAAATATTTGTGAATTCCAAGACTTCGCGCATGATTTGAGGAGGAAGTTTTCCACTTGGATATTTTTATTTTCCACGTCTATGCAGTTCACCAGATCGATATTAAATGACAAAGCATTAAATACACGGCAAAGGGAGATTGACAACTAGCAGCAGTAAAGAATACATATTAGAGGTAGAAGCCAGCATATGAAAGATCGTTCAGATGCGATTTGAAAGCAGAAACAATCGCCATGCTTCCACGTCGGTTTGGATCTTCAACTGATTGCAGAGATCAAAGGAGATGATCTAAATAAGATGTAACTTATATCTGTTGAATTTCATATTGATGCAAGTTTTTAAGGAAGGACAACGCAACAAGACTGGCGTTACTATCCAGATTCCAGGCTACCAGAATGCTGAAAATATGTTGAGGATTGAGGATTCAAGCGGTAAGTTTGGTTGGGTGGGAATATTTGCTACTTGATTGCTTTAATAATTATAATATCATATTTATGTTTCACTATTGAAAACCAGTAACGGAAAAGATCCCAATCTTGTATTTCTTCATACAAATTGGAAGCGAGAAAGAGACGGTGTCCCAATTTAAACACAAGGTAAAAGCACCCCTGCCTATGGCTGCAGCTGCGGACGAGACGACGGGAATACACCATAAATGTAGCCGGTCTGTGGATTCTCATTCCCTTGTGAATTAATCTTGCCTGCCAGAACTTGCTTTGGCAAGAAACCCCCTATCTATATTCACCATCGGATTCAATGGCTATGTTGTTTCGCTGAGAATTGCAGACGTTCAGGCTTAAATCCATGTTCTTTGCCTGTTTGAAGAGCTCTTTGGGTTCTGAATTGAAATGGTATGCCCGTTTTGAATTTCTTGAATAGTTTTATATATATTTGCAGAGTTTCATATGGATGTTTGTGCTTGAATTTGGGGAGATTAAGTCCATGATTTCTTGTAATGGCCGAGTCATATCTGCAGGAAATCGAACAAGGTGGATTGCGCAAATTGGAAGGATATGTCGATTGGAAGAAACGGTCCGTGGACAAGTCCAGACATGGCGGACTGCTTGCTGCTGTTTTTGTTTTGGGTGAGTAATTTGTTAAGACTTTTCAGAGCGTGCGTGCAGATAAATGATTTGCTTCTTTGAATTCTTGAATTTTTCGTTATGTATTCCTCATAATTGACTCAAAGATCAATGGAAAAAAATAAATGCAGTTGCAGAGGTCTTCAAGAATCTGGCATTTCTGGCCAATGCATCAAATTTAATGACGTATTTCAACCAGTACATGCATTTTTCACTGGCTAAATCTGCCAACACAGTAACAAATTTCATGAAGTTTATTTGTTTTATTAATCAATTGATTGACCCACAATTGTACTTATCCTGATGTCATAGGTGCCTGATGTCATAGCTACCATGTGTCAAGTGAAAACCAGATACCAAATTCCAAGGCTGACATCACTTGTGATTAGCCAATCAGTTGTTTACAAAATAGTTTTTTTAACAAAATTAAAAAAAATATTCTACAAATCCATAAGTTAAACTTTAGAAAACAGATTTTAATATTTTTGGCAGGAGCAACTAATACAAAGTCAACCGAAGTTGAAGTTGACTTGTAATCGATTGCTATATACCTGCTGCTGCAGGTATAATAATTATATAACCAACCAAAAATTGAGAAGAGAAAACCTAATGTTATGACAAACTCTTTAAATAAATATTTTTAAATATTCCTTAATATTCCTTAATATTGAAAAAAAACTATTAATATATATATTAAACAATTATAAAAATTAAAAATAATAATAAATAATTTATCATTATTTATTTATTATAATTATATATAAAACATCTTAAAATAAATATATTTATTAAATAATTTATTTTATTTAAAAAAAATATGCATTTCACAAGAAATATAACATAACCATTACTAGGCCTTACCTTTATCCTTCCAACCACACCTTACTCATATAGGCTTATCAAAATCTTTGAATTAAGTAAAAATTAAATAATCACTCACAAATACATAATTATTGACCAAAACTAAATATTAACTTTCTTTATAGTTTTTCTAATTTCTCTTTTTACTTTGCTTGCTTCCAACACCAAGAGACACAGTTTACCATATTAAATATCTCTAACTTCAAATATAAAAAAACTTGGTGTTTTTCATAAGTACAACATAGAGTATTCTTTAATATTATTTTTTAGGTTTTTAAATGATTTATTTATGCATTTATATTTAAAGGTTAGATAGGGCTATTTTCAACATAGAGTAGTTTTTAATATTATTTTTTATGTTTTTAAATGATTTATTTATGCATTTATAGTATTAATTCATATTCCTTTTTTATTTTTATTTTTTATTACATATCTATTCTATTGCTCATATATTTCTTTTTTACAAGTATGAGTAATTCACCGCATCTACCAAAGGTCAAAGGTAGACCTAGCACAGTTATTCTACAGAATCTTTATGAGTATATAGAGTCATTAGAGAAACGTAGAGAAGAAAGATAAGTTAAGCTACAAACAGGGTTAGAAGCCATGCTGAAAAATAAATTTACATCTCTTGAAGACGAGATCCAAAAACAAATAGAAAATAAAATAAAACTATTGGAGAATAAAATGGAAACAATGGAGATTCGATTACAAGTAATAGAAAAACAAAGCCAAGATATGAACCAAACATCCCAAAAAGGAGATGTTGATACTTTAGAAAGTCTTAAAATGAAGGACATGATTACAAAACTAGAAGAAAAAATTAATAACAATCTCACCCTAAATAGTGTGGCAGGTAACTTAGATATCAAACCCATTAAAGAGGAAATGGAAAAAATGATAGAATTAGACCATGAACGTAACAAAAGGGCCTTGAACCTTATAATCTTCGGTTTGAAAGAGGAGGTAGACGAGGATACATTATCCATAGTCCAGACAGAATTACATAATAAATTACAAATTGAAACAACATGTCTCATAGAAGAAACAAGGTTAGGGAAATTAACTGAGAATAAAGGAAGGCTGATTCAGATAAAGGTGAGCTCTACTGACCATAAGCATGACATACTTAGTAAAACCTCAAGTCTAAAAGGAACGGGAATATTTATAAATGAAGATCTCATTCCAGAAGATCAAGCAGAATTAAGAAAGGAGGTTCAAAAGGTATAAGAAGCTAGGAAGGAAGAAAAATGGGAAATAATTAGAAATAGAAAAGTCGTTATTCGAGATAGAAACCAAAAAGATAGTAAAAATAGAAACTCAACATGCTCCAGATTCTTTCTTGGAACTGTCGAGGCTTTCCATGGAACAAAGGCCCCAAGCTAAGTTGGATCTCGAATGAAGTTGATATTATATTGTTAGTTGAAACCTGGGAGCACGAATATTCTAAGGTCCCTAACATAGATGGCTTTGTACTATGGTCAACATGGAACAAACGATCCTATCGTAGAGGCATTGGGGGTATAGCTTGTTACATTAGGAAGAACATATCCCCTCATGCCAGGATTTATAAAAAAGACCCTTACAACCAATATATTTGGATAAAAATCACTGACATTAATGATAAAAAAAAACCTACATAGAAATCTGTTATTTTGCCCCTATTAATTATAACTTCTATAAGAAAAACAATTTAGATAAAAATTGTCCTTGCAATGGTTTATAGAATGATATTTCTTTCCTAAGGAATGAAGGTAATATCCTCCTAATGGGTGACTTTAATGCTCAAACTTCAAGAAACCAAGCTATTCTTCTAAGCAATCATTCCAACCCTAATCCTCTTTTGTTAGACAAAGACCTTACTCTAGCTGGAAGGTACAAAAGAAGCTCTGAAGATCTAGGGGAAAATTTGTTTGGGTCTGAACTAGTCAAGCTTTGTAGTGCTCAAGATCTCTTAATTTGCAATGGTCTAAAGAAGTGGCCCAATTCTAGACAAATGACTTGTATCCATGGGCTTGGTAGTAGTGCGGTAGAGTATGTTATTTCCGATATCCCTTTACACAATGAAATCATAAATTCTAACATCTTAAACGACCATCAGCATGACTCAGATCATAGACCTTTAATTGTAACTCGCAATTTTGTCATGCATAGAGATCTCATAGAAGACAATCCTCTTAGCAAAAAAAACTTGATCTTTGAGGCATTAGCTTTCCACCCGACCATTTGCACCGATCGGACGACCAACAATGCGTGATGTGAAAGCTCACGCGAGCCAGGTCGTCCGATCGGTGTAAATGGTCGGGTGGAAAGGTAACTCCGATCTTTGATAGAAATAAAAATGATCTTTTTCTAAATGAATTAAAAAACCATTTGCTTCCTCTATCAAGTATAGACAACATAGAATACCTCTATCCTAATTTTACTACAACCCTCTCGCATTCTATTAATAAGTTCTCAATTGAAATTTCAAGTAATAAAGGAAATAGAAAAACCAACCCTTGGTATGATCAATATTGTAAACGTGAAAGGAGAGAGATCAAGGAAGACCTTGATGAGTCTCTTAAAATTGACAAGATAATAATATACAAAGCCCTAACTAAAAGGAAAAAAATGCAATATATTCATAAAAGACAAGAAAAACTCTTACACCTCTCTAAGGTGGCTCCTAAGAAATTATGGAGGCAGATTCTAACTCGAAAAAATAAAGATTCATATAAGAATTGTTTTACACGACTGGAATTCCTATCTTAAAAATCTTTATGAATCCCCAAATGTCATAAATAACTTTGACACCCTGCTCACAACGGAAGAATTTTTCTCATTAGAAGATATAGATTTTTGGGTTAAGCGTTTGGCAAATGGAAAAGATAAAGACATTGAAGGTTACCAAGCGGAAATCTTAAAAATTGGAGGACCTGTCCTCATCCCTCACATTCACAAGCTATTTAATCAAGCGATCAAGAAAGGGTTCCCTAAACCATGGACTCGGAGCCTCATTATCCCTATTTTTAAAAGTGGGGATACAAATAACCCCTCCAATTATCGAACAATTATGATTATCCCTCTCTTAGCCAAGTTATATGGTATTATATTGGAAAAGAAGATGAGAATATGGCTTGAAAGTGAAGGTAAGCGAGCTAAAGGCCAAGCGGGTTTTAGAAGACAACACTCAACAATGGACCACCTCGTTACGCTTAGGATCATTGTGGATGAATGTCGTAATGATAAATCCAATCTCTTTTGTTGCTTTGTGGACTTTAGAAAGGCTTTCGATATGGTACCTAGAAATAACCTATGGAATAGATTAGAAGAGCTAAAGGTTCCTTTCGAGTTGAGAGATGCCGCAATAAGGTTATACGAGAATGCCATTGCCAAGTTTAAGAGAAATGAAGGGTCTAAAGATATTAAATGTAATATCGGAGTTAAACAAGGTTGCCCCCTCTCCCCTACCCTATTTGGCATTTACATCGATAAGTTAGAAGGTTGTTTAGAGGAAGTAGGTTGTGCTGGCACGATCTTAGCTGGAATAGTCATCATCCTTCTTCTCTGTTCTGGCGATATTGTTCTTCTAGCAAGGTGTCCATCTAATCTTGATAAGCAACTAAGACTTCTTAAGGATTTTTTCTCTACCATAGGTATGACTTTTAACACTGACAAAACAAAAGTTATGATTATCAAATCCGAGAAGGACACTTATGCTAATTTTGTGTATGACAATAGCAACTTGGAGGAAGTGTCTTCTTACAAATACCTAGGATTTGATATTCATCACAAGCTCAACTGGAACTATAGAATTGAGAAAATGATTAATGGAGGGTGGAAAGCTTATTTTGGTCTTGAAAATAGTTGTAAAGTAGCAAACCTTGTGATGTGGGATAAAAAGAAGCTCCTCTTTGAAACTTTAGTCACTCCTGTTATCTTGTATGGGTGTGAAGTTTGGGGTTGCAGCAAATCCAGAAACGTTTTATAATGTATAACCTCAAAATTAAAAGCAGTACACCCTACCCCATTCTCCTTATAGAAGTGAGTCTTTCGCCTATCAAGAGCGTAGCTATGACTAGGCTCTGATTATACAAGCACAAAATCAATAACATGGGAGACCATAGACTTCCTAGGCTAGCTTTAAATTCCAGCCAAAACCACCAAAGGCTCAAGCAAGGTTGGTATAAATATACCAAGGCCTAGTTAGACCATTGGGAGATCGACGAAAATGTTTCATTGCAAAATATTAATAACACTAAAAATATTGTTACTTCTAAGTTTAAAGAGAAAATGTGGTGTGAGAAATATTTAGAGGCTAAAAGAAAATTAAGATATTATAAGGAGGTCATCAACCCTACTCTAGAATATCAAAAGTATCTCTCTATTTTAACTAGCTCAAAAATATATATATATACCCAAGATAAGAACGAACTCTCATGAGCTCCATAGTGAAACAGGTCATTGGGCAGTTCCTAAAACACCATGGGTGGAAAGGATCTACCATCTATGTGAGAATATGAACATTGAGGATGAAAATCACTTCCTCTTAGAGTGCCCTACGTACACCCACATTAGATCTCAGTTTCATAATCTTTGTTGCAATACCGACCTTCCTAGCTTTTTAACATGTCAAAATTATAGCGAGCTCGGGACACTTCTCTCTAAGCTTTTTGAGCATAGGAATACAATTTTTTTTTTAAACTAAATAATTCGTTTCTTTAGGTCTGATAGACCAAAGTTTGGTCTCAGGGGACGTTAACCACCACCACGACCACCATCATCATCATCATCATCAAAAGTTAGTTAGGATTATTTTATTAAGACGTTTAGCAATGTTGTTACAAATATATTGGTATAAATGGTTTTGCATCATTATAAATAGATCATGTTGAAGGTGGTGATTGCTATGTTAATGTTATTAGGGAAATTGTAAGTGTATTTATCTGGTTCAATATTATATTTTTTATAATTGTTTTAGTTTTTTCTTTTCTAGGAAAAAAGTTATAGTTTGAATTAAATAAATAATTTAAAGTTCTTATTGTTCATTCACTATAAAAGCTTTACAGATAATTTCAGTGGATAAATCATATTACATTCTGTCAGATAAACAAGTTGATCTTAGTATAATTCTTTACATATAGGCATGTATGGAAAAATTCTTGAAAAAAACAAAAAAGTGTTGTGTATCTGCACTCCCATATATCCCATATAAAATATGGGCATGTTTTATATGGGTTATATTTTAGTTGATATACAAGGTAATCATTTGGATTTATTTGTATCTTGGTCATAGTTTGGTGGGTGGTGGGTGTGGTTTTTATGATTGGATTATTTCTTTCGAACTTTGATGGGTGGTGGATATTGTTTTTATGGTTGGACTATCTCTTTATGTTTTGTATTCTAACTCATTAAAGAGATATTTGTTTTCTAGTTTGTAGAAGAGGTATTCAGTTCTAACTTCTAATTATTAGTTTCAAAGTTTGGTGGGTAGTCATCATGCAGTGTGGCTTGTGGAGAAGTTGTAGCAATGATGTGAAAAGTGGAGATGGAAAATTTTGTGAAAAAAATATTAAGGGTGTTGCATTTTTTTATGATTTGGTCATCATTTTAGCAACCACAAATAAAAGAGGTTTATATGACAATTTAATGTTTCACTAAACTATGATTTTAATTATGATTTATTAAATGAAATATGATTTTAAAATTTAACATCAAAACTTAAATCCGCTTTGCACACATAATAATGTATTAGCCACTTAAATTTTTAAAAATTCAAAAGAAGAACATATACCTCATTTCTACATGGCATTTTTAATTATATAATTTGTTTATTGTGGAACTCTTTAATAATATAATTTATCTGCCTAAAGAATGATATGTGCCCAAGCTCTCCACATTGTCTTGGGTATTAAGATTGGAATTAATGTGCTAGCATATTTGTTAATAGTTGTAGTAAATGAGACGGGTGATATTAATGTGTTAGCATATATATCATAACTAGTGATGATGTGTTTTTAAATCATGCAAATATTGGGCTTATAAATTACCATCACCAATGAACTTTTATGTTTAATATAAAGTTTTTATCTGTTTTGAAATATTTTTATGTATGTTTGTTGAGGAAACTATCAACATTGACTTTGAGTAAAATTGCCACACTTAAATTTTGAATATTAAAAAACTACCTAACTCTTATTTTTTCTTTACAAGTATATGCTATGAACTAACTCTTATATGTGTGTTTAATGTTTGCTTATTTAATATATATTAAATAAAAGTAAAAGTAAAATTGCCTAACACTTAAATTTTGAATATTAAAAAACTACCTCTCTTATTTTTTCTTTACAAGTATATGCTATGAACTAACTCTTATATGTGTGTTTAATGTTTACTTATTTAATATATATTAAATAAAAGTCCTTTTACAATGAAACAAGTAAAATTGGAGGCAAACTTTTTTAATATCGACCCCTTAATAAAAGTTTTAAAAAAAATTAATAACAATTCTTAATAAATTAATTGTAAAATTTAATAAAAAAATTAGTACAACATATTATTTGACTCTTACTAAAAAGCTTAATAAAATAAATAAATAAATTGCACTAAGAAATAATAAGTAATAAGAAAATTTTATTTTTTTTAAATATTGATTATGTAATAAGTATTCGATATAAAAAATATTTAATATATAACAATTACTTAAAATCAAAAAAATTATGCATTTTTTATATAGGGTATGAATAAAAATACACAAATCAATTTATATAAAACATATTTATACAAAAATATAGATTAAAGATATATTTTAATAAAAATGACACATTTTGTAATTTTAATAAAAGATTAACATATTTTATAATATTAATAATTATTAACAAATAGATAATTATAATTTATTACACGTCTATATTAATATAAAATTAAAAGATTAACATATTTTATAATATTAATAATTATTATCAAATGGATAATTATAATTTATTACACTTATATTAATACATATTAATAAAGATTAACATATTTTTTATAAGAATTAAAAAAATATTGATTAACATATTTTTATAAGAATTAAAAAAATAATAACATTTTTAAATATTAATATCAAGTTGAAAAATTAATAAAAAATTTTAATCTTAATATTATTTTTTTTAATATTTTTTAGTTTATAGTGTTATTTTATTATTTAGAATATGATATAAAAAAACATTATAATTTATTTTTTTTAAATAATAATTATTGAATTAAATTAATTAAAATTCTAACAATATTATGATTGTTGAACATGATGAACATTATATAATATAATTTGAAAACTCATACTAATTTTTTTTTCAACTTTTTAAACTAAAATTTATATTGAAGTAAAATATATTAAAAAGTATATTTATATTAAAGTAAATAAATTTAAATATTTAATTAATATTTAAATTTTATTTTAATATAATTATATAATTTAAAATTAACCATAATTTATTATCTATTTTTTAATTTCAAAATTTTAAAAAATTATGAAATATAATTATTTATAAATATTTATAAAAATAAATAAAACTTTAATTTTATTTTAAATTAATATTAATTAGAAAAATAAAAAATAATAAGTATTTTATGGTTTTCATAACCAATTGTCTTTAATAATATTATTAGCCTTTTAGCCGAGCAAAGAATGAACACTCTTTAATTAATGGTTTGGACGGTCATAAGTGGAATCACATGACGAGATAAGAAATACATCCGACAATTTTTATTTTATTTTTCTAATCGCAGCTTTTAATTATAACATAAAATTTTCAAATTGTAATAATGTCACACTGGTAGCTAACAAAATAAATAATTTTATTTTATAATTAAAAAAAATCAATTTTAAACATTTAACTTTAGTAAATATAAATAACATTAAAAACTAAAATAAAAATTAACTAAAATTTACTTTAAAGTAATTAGATAAAAATATAAATATTGTTTTTAGCTTTTTTTTTATTCGAAAAAAGATATATAAAAATTGTTTTATTAAAATTATATTATATTACAAAAGTATAATAAAAAAAATTTATAAGTAAAAATAAAATCAATTTTAACCATTTAACTTATATAAATATAAATAATATTGAAAACTAATATAAAAATCAACCAAAGTTTACTTTAAAGTAATTAGAGAGAAGTATAAAAATTGTTTTATCAAAATTATATTACATTTTTTTTCCTAAACAAATAAATAAATTTTAAAATTATTATATTTTGATTCATGAAATTTAACATTAAAAAGCATAGTTTTAAGTAGAATTATTCTTTAAGAAGTAAAAAAAGTTAACTATAAACTATATTGTTTAAAAAAAAATCACAAGAAGAAGAAAAAAAAAACTTTTTTGTTATTTTATTAAATTAAAAAAAAAATCTTACATATCATTATCAAGTTTTCATACTTCAACCATCATGCAGAAAACTCTTTACATAATTATACTATCACTTTCTCTTACTACATTAATCATATTGATTACATAATGCATATATCCCAGATATTTCAGCAAAACCAATTGTTAACAAAATAAATCTATACTACAAAAAACATTCTTGATAGAGGCTAACCAAATCTAATATGTCAGCTTCTCCTTCACACAGTAATTATTTGGTTTTAAAATAAAACCCAAATACATGAAGCCTTCCTCCATCCATTCAAACTTAAACTGAAAAATCTTTTTAAATTCAGTCAATGTCTCGGCCTGTACCTTTTGAGCATAAATGCAAGATTTTTCAGCGTTTACTTTCATACATGTAGCATTAAAAAAGGGTTCCAATATAGCATGCAATACCTTCCAATATTCAATATTATCCAAACCGAAGAAAATCACATCATCTAAAAAAAGCAAATGAGTAATTTTAACTTATGTTGAGAATTTTATACCTGAAATGTGACCTTCTTTGCATGCTTTGGTTACCATTCTGCTAATCCTTCAAGCATTAGTAGAAATAACAAGGGTGACATAGGACAACTCTTCCTTAAACCTCTTGATCTTTTGAAGAAATTTGTGGGTCGTCCATTTATCAAAACCGCAAAATTTGCAGTAGTGACACAAGCCATGATCCACTTAACCACTTGAGCAGGTAAACCAATCTAAAACAAAACCAATCTTAAATATTCCTAGTTTACCTTGTCAAAAGCCTTAGCTAGGTTAAATTTCATCACAATTGAGCTCAGATCTTTAGACTTTGTTGAATGTAAACATTCTTGAGTAACCCCAATGGCATCTAAAATCTTCCTATTATACAAGAAGCCAAATTGCTCCTTAGAAACTAACTATGAAATATTATGTTTAAGTATGTCTGTTATTACTTTAGTCACCATCTTATATACCAAATTACAAAGAGAAATAGGCCTAGTAAAGTCTACAAAAGTTACTAGATTGTCCTTTTTCGGGATAAGGGTTATAAAAGTAGACTTTAAAGACCCTTACACAATGCACTCTTTCGTGGAGAAATCTGCAACTTTGATGCAGGAGCATCGAGACAAAGACCTATGTTTGTTGAATAAGAAATCAATACTTCCATGTAATCTTTTCTAGAAGATAGGGTTAGTTGTTAATGACTTGTAATTCATTTTCTAAATAGGGTTTGTTTGATTGTAATAAGGGCAAGTCACCGCAGATACCCTTGAATCTTATAAGAGGTTCCTCGAGGATAGGATAGTTGTAGATTTACTTTTATTAGGATTTCAGATCCTATTGTCTTGGATCTGACAGGTTTAATGGAGTTCTATGTAATTTAATAGGATCTAAATGTGTAGACAGAGAGAGATATGGATGCATAGATGCACGAGTGAGTGAGTGTGCGAATGAATGTATGAATCGTTAATTGAATGAAGAACAAAGTTCAATACTCTGCACATATGTGATTATCTGATGTATTATTTTCAATAACCAGAAGTATGTTTAATTCTCTATGTATATGAGTCTTTATTATTGATAGAAATGTTTATAGATTTCATAAAGATAGAGATGTATTCATGTGATTGCAACAGGAACGAATCGATCGTTTCCCTAATCCATTCGTCTATAATTATCTGAGTTAATATCTGTAATTTCCACAGATCTAGGGTGGTAGATGAATTCCGCAAAAGAAAAGTGTATGGGAATGAATTTCTGCACTTGATCAGAGATAAATGATGAAGAAGCGTTCTGCAAAATATCGATGGTTCGCAGGAGTTGCAGCCACAAGATTATGGAAGTCAAGTTTTTGAAGATCGAGAATTGCATTCCAGCAATCTGCAATCCGAAATTATGGAAAGGATCTTGCGGAAGGCATCTTGCAGAAAGGAAATTGCGGAAGGAATCAATTACGGAAATTGAGGTTGCAAAACCAAGCGTGCGGAAACCTGGTTGCAGAAGCAGAGTTGCGGAATCCAGCTTGCAGAAGAAGGATTTAATCAGCATTTTAAGCTGATTAAGAGGACTTTAGGTCTACTATCTCTTACATGCCATCAGTTTTGGTATCAAAACAGAAATAACAAAGCCTATAAGGATGCCTCCAAGACAAGGACAAGCACATGGATTTCCAGTAGGACATGGTCGAGGAAGACACACTGCGTAGACATATACACAAAGAGGATTGAGAGAACTCCAAGTTAAGATGGAAGCTATGGAGAGAATAAATTCAGAGAATACAAACACCAGTGATGAAGGAGAATCCTCTGAAGAAGAGCAAGATGGGATTGTTGAAGAAATGAAGGTATTAAAGATGTGGGTAAAAGCTAATAACACGGCTAAAGTTGAATTTCCAATGTATGAAGGTAATTTTGAATGTTGAAGAACTTATGTACTGGATCAATGCTCCAGTCAAGTACTTTGATTTTGAAGAAATTGAGGATAAAAAGAAGGTGAAATATGCCGCGACCAGACTATAGAAGGTGAAATGACATGTAGCTATCTGGTGGGATGAACTTCAGATCCACAGAGAAACAAGAGGTAAGTCCAAAATCAAAACTTGGGATAAAATGTTAGATAAAATTAAAAGTCAATTTATGCCTAAGGATTATCAGTTGACTCTCATTACATAGCTACAGAATCTTAGACAAAAGGGTATGACCGTTAAAGAATACACAGAAGAGTTCTTTAACCTGAATATTAGAGCTGGACAAACACAAGGGGACATTAAAAGAGTGGCCAGATATTTAAATGGATTGAGATAAGAGATACAATATGAAATCATCTTGTTGAATTTGAAGACTATAGAAGATCCTTATCAAGCAGCCTCAAGGGTAGAAGAGAAGCTACTAATAAAACATAACCAAAAGAATCGAGGGAGGAGTACATAAAGAGGAAAAGGGTCTCCAAGAAGAGGAGGTAAGTTTCAGGACCCTAAAGATGAGGCAGAAGGTTCTAGTATCCAGTCACCCCAAAGAGGAGGATTCAGGGGAGGAAGGTTTAATGCTAGAGGAAGAGGCAAAAACATAGAAGTGAAATGCAATACATGTGGAGAAATAGGATACATGTCATGGTAATTCCCAAAGAATAAACCTACAGCTCATAGGAATACAAACATTGTTGAGGCTCATGAGGATTCCAATGAAGAGACAGAGATGAATAATCCTTCTGAGGAATGAGAATCTCTAATGATGAAGAGAGTGTTAGAAAAAACAAAGAAGAAAGTTCATGAACCAACCCAGAGAAAGAGTATGTTCAATACTAAGTGCAAGTCACAAGGGAAGAGTTGAAATATGGTTATTGATAGTGGTAGTACATATAATTTGGTCTCCACGGAGATGGTAGACTCAGTTGGGATTGAAGAGGATGAAACATCCCACTCCTTATAAAGTGTCATGGTTGCATAAAGGACATTAGCTCTTGGTGAATGAGCAGTGCAATGTGGATTTCCAAATTGATAATTACAAAGATATGGTACTATGTGATATAATGCTTATGGATGTATGCCATATACTCTTGGGGAGGCCATGGAAATATGACTGAAAAAAATTTCATGATGGAAAGAAAAACACTTATTCTATGGAAAAGGATAGAAAGTGGCATACATTGTTACCTATGAAAGATGAAGTAGCCCAGGAAGATTCAGGATCCAATATTTTGTTGATTATAGGAAGGAGTTGTTGCAAGAAGTCAAGAAATAAGAAGAACTGCATTTTTCCCTTGTTAGAAAACCAAAGGTAATTTTAACTTCTACAAATTTATATGATTTTCCTATTGAAGTTAAAATCTTGCTTGATGTTTTTGTTGATATTATTGTGGATGAGTTACCAAATGCTTTACCTCCTGTGAGAAGTATTAGTCATCATATTGACTTAATACCTGGTGCAATTTTACCTAATAAGGCATCCTACAGACTAACACCTCAAGAGAATGAAGAGATCAAATAGAAGGTACAGGAGCTATTGGATAAAGGTTTGGTAAAATAAAGTTTGAGTCCTTGTGCAGTACCCACTATGTGTATCCCAAAGATGAATGGTGGATGGTGTATGTGCACTGACTCCCGAGCAATCAATAAGATCACTATCAGGTATAGATTTCCCTTACCATGTATTGATGACTTGATGGATTGTCTAAGTGGTTCAAAGTATCTTTCAAAGATAGATTTGAAAAGTGGTTATCATCAAATACGAATAAGGGAAGGGGATGAGTGGAAGACTGCATTCAAGACTAGCAATGGATTGTATGAATGATTAGTAATGTCATTTGGGCTTACTAATGCACCTAGCACTTTTATGAGATTGATGAATTAGGTCTTCAAGGAGTACACTGGAAAATTTGTGATAGTGTATCTGGATGATATTCTGATTTTCAGTTAGAATAAAGAAAAACATTTGAGACATCTTAAATTGGGGTTTGAAACGCTTCAAAAGAAGAAGTTGCTGATAAATCTGGAAAAAAAAATGTATTTTCCTGAAGAAAGAGTTGATTTATTTGGGATTTTTGGTTTCATATAAAGAAGGGTTGAATATGAATCCAAATAAGGTGCAAGCAATTTTAAATTGGTTGATTCCAAGGAATGCGTATGTGGTAATAATTTTTCATGGTCTTGCAAGTTTTTATAGAAAATTCATCAAGAATGTTAGTCAAATTTGTACACCCATGATAGACACCTTCAAGGAAAGTAGACAACCTTTCAAGTGGACAGAAGCATGTGATAGGAATTTCAAATTGTTGAAGAAGAAGATCACTAAGAATCCTTTTCTAGATTTACCAAGTTTTGAAAAGGATTTTCAAGTAGAGACAGATGCTAGTGGGACGGCAATAGGATTTATTATGAGTCAAGAACAGAGACCAGTAGCATACTTCTGTGAGAAGTTGATTGAGGAAAAATAGAAGTATTCCTCATATGACAAGGAGTTATATGTTGTTGTGAAAGATATAAATAAATGGGGACATTACTTGATCCCCAAAGAGTTTGTGCTATATTCAGATAATCATGCTTTGCAATTTATAAATAGTCAACCTAAATTGAATCAGAGACATGCTAAGTGGGTGGAATATTTGCATAACTTTACCTTTGTGATAAAGCATACAAGTGGAAAATCTAATAAGGTTGTTGATTCCTTAAGCAGAGTAAATTTAATCTTGCATGAGATTAGGGTCAGTACTTTGGGATTTTAAAATTTGGTCAATATGTATAAGGAAAATGTGGATTTCAAGGATGTATATGCAGCATGTGAGAATCTAGTTGCCCTCAATAGAAGTCAATAGTTGGGCTATATGTTACAGGAAGTATTGTTATTCAAGAAAAATAAATTGTGCATTCCAAAATGCTCTATGAAAGAAAATCTAATACAGGAGAAACATAGTGGAGGGTTGTCAGGTCATTTTGGACTGGACAAAACATTTGCTCAGGTGAGTGTTTTTTATTTTTGGTCGGGAATGTAGAATGATGTCCAGAATTTTGTTGAAAATTGCAGGATATCTCAACATGCCAAAGGAAGGAGACAAAACACTGGACTGTATCAACCCCTACCTATTCCAACTAGAACTTGGGATTCCATCAGTATGGAGTTTGTTCTGGGATTTCCTAAAACTAAGAGGGGGTATGATTCTATTTTTGTGGTAGTAGATAGGTTTTCAAAAATGGCTCATTTTATTTCATGTAAGAATACCAATGATGCAACACATATTTCTAACTTGTTCTTTTCAGAAATTGTAAAGTTGCATGGTTTACCTTTGAGCATTGTGTCTGACATAGATACTAAGTTTGTTGGTCATTTTTCAAGAACTTTATGGAAGAAATTGGGTACCAATCTCATTTTTATCTATGCTTATCATCCTCATACTGATGGTCAAGCTGAAGTGGTAAATAGGAGCTTGGGATATATTTTGAGAAGACTTGTTTATGAAAATCCTAAACAATGGGATTTAGCACTTGCTCAAGTTGAGTTTCCATACAATGATTCACCTAACAGGAGTATAGGTATGAATCCTTTTCAAATTGTGTGTGGAATGCATCCAAGAGGAGTGTATGAACTTAGAAATTTGGGACTACAAGAAAGGAGAAGTGCATATGGTGAATATTTTGCATCTAGTATGCATGTGCTACATGAAAATGTTAAGAAGAGATTGCAGGAAAGTACTAGGAAGTATAAACAGAGAGAAGACATGAAGAGAAGGGAAGTAAATTTCCAAGTTGGAGATTTAGTAATGGAATATCTTAGGAAGGAGAGGTTTCCTAAGGGAACCTACAATAAAGTAAAGCTCACGAAAATTGGACCTTGTAAAATTTTCTGATCTTCAAATTTCTCCAAATTTTAATGTTTCGAATTTATATCCTTTTAAAGATTCAGGTGTTCAAATAGAAGAAATGATCTCAGGTGAAGATGGTTCATTTATAGATTGGAAAGGACAATTACCACATAAAGAACAACCATAGATTGAAGCTATCCTTAACAAAATAATTTCAAAGAAGACCAGGGACAAAGATTATTTTCAGTATTTGGTCAAGTGGAAAGATCAACCATCTGAAGATGCAACATGGATGATTGAATTGGAGATATTCGAGTACAATGTAGACCCTGAAGAACTAATGAAGAATTATTTTCCTCCCCCAGAGTATGATGCAGGAGCATCAAGACAAAGTCCTTTTTTGTTGAATAAGCAATCAATGCTTCCATGTAATATTTTCTAGAAGATGGGGTTAGTTGTTAATGACTTGTAATTAGTTTTCTAGATAGGGTTTATTTGGTTGTAATAATGGAAATTCACCATAGATACCCTCGAATATTGTAATAGGTTGCTCGAGGATAGGATAGTTGTAGATTTACTTTTCTTAGGATTTCAGATCCTATTGTCTCATATGTGACAGGTTTAATGGAGTTATATTTAATGTAATAGGATCTAAATGTGTAGACAAAGAGAGATATGGATGCATAGATACATGAGTGAGTGAGTGTTTGAATGAATGTATGAATGGTTAATTGAATGAAGAACGGAGTTCAATACTCTACACATATGTGATTATCTTATGTCTTATTTTGAATAACAAGAAGTATGTTTAATTCGGTTTGTATATGAGTCTTTATTATTGATAGAAATGTTTATAGATTTCATAAAGGCGGAGATGTATTCATGTGAGTGCAACATGAATGAAATGATCATTTCCCTGATCAATTCGTTTGTAAATTGTCTGAGTTAAGATCATTAATTTCGACAAATCAACGGTCACAGATGAATTCCACAAAAGAAAAGTGTATGGAAATGAAGGTTCGCACTTGATTCGAGATCAATTCCTAGCAAGCATTCCACAAAAGATCGATGGTTCTCAGGAGTTGCATAAAGTGTTATATTTTTATCATTTAAGCTAGCATTAACTTAGTATCTTAATTGAGAGAATAACAATCACAACAATCAAACATATGAGACAATGAACACAAATATTTTCCTTAGGGAAACCATAAAGGAGAAAACCCCACAACTTCCTCAGAGATAGAATCAACACCAATAGGAAAGCCCAAAAAATAGTAAGATGATATCCCAACAGTAGTAGCCTTTTTCTCTCTAGCCCCATCAAATTATTCTTCCTCATCTATGCGCTACAACTGAGTGTGAGTGTGTGTGTGATAAACAGAGACGTTCACTCTTTGTTTATACTAATTCTCGACTTGACAATGACTCACTAGGGCCGACTTCTCTAGGAGAGTATAATAACCCTAGGGCCCCACAACTGCGGGGACTTTAACCCTTGAACAATAAGAGGGTTACCCACAATGACTTGAAATGACTTGTTTACATTATAGAACCTCCCGATAGGAACATTGGGGCATGACATGACTCAATTACATTACAGATACTTCCCAGAATAAACATCGGGGTACAATACATGAGATATACAAGTGAATATACAAGTGAATACATTATGAATTTACAAATACATCAACACTCCCCCTTTTAACTAGGAAGGTATTCTTTCGACACAATTTTCAGCACTGGTCTTCTTCTCTGTATCAACTGGATCATATCGTCATATTCATCTTCAAGTTGTCTTTATCTTCAAGTCTTCTTCATCTTCAAGTCATATTCATCTTCAAGTCTTCTTCATCTTCAAGTTTTCTTCATCTTCAAGTCATCTTCATCTTCAAGTCTTCTTCATCTTCAAGTCTTCTTCATCACGAGATCTGGGTCATCACTAGATCTGGATCATCACTTGATCTGGATCATCATCAAGTCTGGATCATCATCACATCTGGATCATCACTTGATCTGAATCATCATCATCGGTGCTATCTCATAATGGTGCTATCTCTTGATTCTTCTCATCACAGGAATTTCTACAGATCTAGCCCTTTTTCATGCTGGTTGTAGGACTAGCCTTCATGTATGTCTTCTTCAGCGCTTATGTCTGACCCTAAGTTAGAATGGCCCACCCAATTCTTACATCTAACCTCATCTTGTCAGAAAGGCACGCCCAGCACTCACATATGACCATGTGTAAACACATCGCACCAAAATAGCTCAGCACTTATATCTGATCATGTGCAAACACACCGCATCGGAAGGGCTCTTCACTTACATCTAACCATGTGCAAACACACCACATCGGAAGGGCTCTGCACTTACATCCGACCATGTGCGAACACACTGCATCGAAACAGAACTGCACTTATATCTGACCATGTGTAAACACATCACACCAAAATGGCTCTCAATCCCAAACTGAGGATTCCTTGTAACTGAACAGGTGCCTCCATTCTCCCAGAGAATGGCATCTCAGCACCAAGCTGAGTATCCTGGTAACTGAACAGGTGCCTCAATTCCAAAAATGGAATTTAGCACTTATATCTGATCATGTAGGAACCAATCCTACAGTCACAACAAAATGGCTCAGCAATTACATCTGACATGGAAGGAACCACTCCTCTCACCATGACAGAATGGCTCAGCCCTTACATCTGACCATGGAAGGAACCTAATCCTTTCACCATGTCAAAATGGGTCTAGGTCTCATCATTTCCCCTTAAAGGGAACCTTGATCTGGAGAACACCAAGCTTCTCCCTAAAGTACTCAAATTTAACTCTGGCCAATGGATTCATCAACACATCAGCTATATGTTCGTCCATCGCAACATACTAGAGCTTCACTGCTCCTCTCTGCACCATATCCCTAATATAGTGATACTTTACCTCGATATGCTTTGACTTGTCATGGAACACCAGGTTCTCTGACAACTTCACACAACTCTAGTTGTTGCAATATATACAAGTAGCATCCAATTGGAGATCAAATAAATTAGACAATAGTTTTCTCAGCCATACTACCTTGCAACTAGCTAAACAAGCTGTGTCATACTCTGCTTCAGTTCTACTCAGTGCCACATAGGATTGCTTCCTTCTAAACCAAGAGCTCACACCTGATCCCATACTGAAGCATCATCCTGAAGTGCTCTTCCTATAAATGGAACTTCCTACCCAATATGAATCAACATAACCCTCTAGGTTAATCTTCTGAATCGCCTCGTACTTGATCCCATAATAAACTGTACCCTTCAGGCACCTCAAAATATGCTTTGCAACAATCAAGTGAACATGTATCGGATCTGTCAGGAACTGGCTCAAGGTTTTCACAGCAAAGAAAATATCTGGTGTCATGTTCGTCAAGTACATCAAGGACCCAATAATCTGACGATACATCGTAGCATCAACTGCTTCTGATGAAGCATCACTCAATAGCTTCAAGTTCGATGCTATAGGTTTGGTTATGACCTTGCAGTCCATCATCCCAAACCTCTTCAGGATATCTACTACATACTTCCCTTGTCCGAGGAAGATTACATCCAGATTCTACCACACCTCCATGCCTAAAAAATAGTGCATCATACCCAAGTCTTTCATTTCAAACTCGGCAGAAAGCTTCGGCCTCTTCGTATCAGCAATCAATCCATCCATACCTATTACAAACAATTCATCCACATATAGTAGGAGTGTAGGAGGAGCAAGTCGATAAGCCGACTGAAACGATAGCTGACTAAGTCAATCAGCTGACTTAAATGATAGCCGACTATGTCGATCAGCCGACTTAGTCGATCAACCGACTAAGTCGGTCGGCCACCTAAGGTTGTGTCAGTTCACCGAACCGATAGGTAGTTATTTTGTAACTGTTTTGTAATCATATATATTAGGCTATTGAGCCAGATGAGAACTCAGTTCAGTTCTCTGTTTTGTATGGACTCATTCATGTAATATAATCTGTTAATTCACCTACTTGTTCTTATCTCTTGTCTCTGTTACATATGTATGTTTTAGTATGTATTTTTGGAAACCTTATGTGATCTGTGAGATTACAACATTGGTTCTGTTGCCGATAGTACATCTCTGAAATGTATGCAAACAAATGATATCAGATCAAGAGATTAAGGACTGGTGGGAACGTAAAGTTGCAAATTATTTGTAGAATTATGCACGAAGGAACAGATTAAAAATCGCACATGCCAAAGCAAGATTCTTTATAGAAACACATGATAAGTTTGTAGAATCAATGCCCCAACTTCTGAAGAAACTCCTGGATGAAAAATCCGGAAGGGACTAACGACCAACAGTTGCTGGAAAAACTGATCCAAGGAGGTAGAACAAACTTGTCGGAGTGGTTTGAGAAAATCATCAATGACTTCTGTGAGGAGAAAGCAGTAGAAGATAGAACTCCAGTGGAAACCATCAAGGAGAAATTTTACACAGACCTCACCGAGCAATTTCTGTGATCTTTAATGACCTTGCTGTTCAAATTCCTGATTGAGAAGGGAGTAGGTCATATTGTCGAACCTTTTCCATCACTTCAAGAACTGCCATCAAACTCTAACTGGGCGGAAAAGCAAAATAGGTGGGAAAAATTCATTGCAGCAAGGGAGTGGGAATACTTCCTAAGCAAGTAGACCGAACTATCTGGGCTTTCTAAAAGCGTTGGGTAGGCTATGGGGGGGTAGCTGGTCATATGTCGAGATAAAGTGGAGTGGATTCTAGTAGACTAGAAGCAAATACCATTCACCAGTAATGAGAAGTCGACCAAAAGGGAAATCAAGAGAATAGTATCACACAATAGTATGTCAGACATTAAGAAAATAGAGAGGGAAGAGAGACAATAAAGGAGGGAAGCAAGAAGAGAAAGAGCGTTAGCGCTGCATAGAGGAAGGAGTCCTAGGGTGACCAACCAGGAAGGGAATCTTCCAGATTCGGGTCATGACCGACATGAAGAAGACATGGAAGAAGAGGCATCCCCTATGGAGGAAGAATTGTGGATAGAGCAGCCAGAAGCTCTCCAATTAAGAGCTCCCCATGAAGGAACAACCCTCTCTCTGTTAAATCCACGTACCTGGATACAAAATATTGTTGAAGAGGACCTCTGACTACGAGCTGGTGACTTTGGTATATAGACTCGACTAGACGACGAGACATACACTGGACGACACCTCATTATCCATCGACCAAAGGAAGGAAATTGGGTTACCTTTCAAGCGGTACCCTCCAACCGAAGTATCCAATTACTCTTATCGACACATGAAGGAGCACCCCCCTGCCAAATATAGCTTTGGAAGAAACAGAACATTCAAAACTGCAAACAAATAATTGCACTAGGCCATCGACAGAAGAATTCAACATCAACCGACTGTCGGTCGAAGAAGAATCGACAACCGACAGGAACAAAAGTTTCGTCGACCATAGTCCCACAGAGACGAATAAACCAATAACCCCACCACCCCCACCCCCACCTCCACCACCGCCACCTCCTGAGAGTAGTCACAGTGATTCCGACATGGGTCATGGGTCAGCACACAATCCTCTATATGAGGGGGATGAGGACCCCAGACGACACTAGTTCATCTACGAGTCGACTTGGGAGGCTAACCAAGTTATGGACGAAGATAGACAGATGGCAGAGTTCACCGGTGCCTTGAGGAAAAGGGCATTGACTTGGTATATGAACTTTTCTGAAAGACAACCTAGAGCAACCAAAGCTGAGATCAAAGCGCAATTTCTATCATTTTTCAAAACTCTAGATGCAAAACACCTGGCAGCGAAAAAACTAAAAACAACATCACAAAATCCAGGAGAAACTATCCGCGACTATGATAAGCAATGGAAAGACCTTCTCAGCCAGCTGGACTATGTTATAAATGAACAATTACTAATCCAGTGGTTTCTTGCAGAATTATCTCAGAAATTCCGCCGACACATAAGTCTGGAAACATTCAAATCTTACGAAGATGCGCTTACAAAATCTCTCCAAGTGGAAATAGATGAGGACATCCCAGCATACTCCACTGATCACAGATTAGAAGAACAGCTCGAGAGTGTGCAGAAGTCTTTAAAGAAGTTAAACCTCAAAAATCAAGATAGATGGTGCACAAAGTGCTCGACGGTCGGACATTCCAAAGACAACTATCGACAGGAATACAGCCGACAGGACGTTCATTTCGTGCAGACAAAATGTTTTTGTGACATTTTCCAAGAGCATGGGGACCACTCAACAAAATATTTCCTGTTCAACATGAAGAATGGCAAGGCATCCTGGTGTGTAATCTACGAAACTAAAAATCATAACACAGCTGACTGCCATTTGAACCTGAAGAACCGACAGAATTATCATGCAGTATACCAAACCAATGCAGTTGCACAAAATAATTAGCAAAACAACTTACCAAACGATCAAAATGGTCAGATATATGAAGTTCGTAGATACGAGCGTTGGTATGAAAATCGACGTGGAGGCTACGAAGGATGAGGTTGATTCCCTGGGAATCACGACAACCAACCGCGTTGACCCATCCAATGCTTTACATGTTATAAGGAGGGACATCAGTATGTAGACTATCCATATATAGATAGAACTGACCTCAAATTTTGTACTCATTGTGTATTAGGGGATCACTCACTAGAGGATTGCCCTACCATGTTGGAAAAAATAAATACAAAGAAAAATGTTAATGTCTTGTCATGTGTGCAAAAAAATGATGTAATAAACACAAAAAATTTGCATATTGTAACTCGACAAGGAACAAAAACAGGAAGTGATAACCCAATAATCAGCAAAATAAAAGAGAAAAATATCTACCCTGATCCACTTAAAGAAAAACAAACATACAAAGAAGCAACCAATGTATTCAAAGAATTTGCACGACAAGAACAAGCTAACGACAATCAACATAACATAATAAACAAATTAATACAGCTCATACAAAAAGACAACTCAGTATCTCAGTTCATCGACTTACTATATGAAATAAACCATAACAACTCCGAAAAACAAACAAAGAATATCTGTAGCTTAAATCAAAAAGATAAAGGCGATGCCGACCCACTTGTCGACCTGGAAATCGAAGGATACCATGTTCGACAAGTAGTGCTAGACTTTGTATCACAAGTAAACATCATGACTCGTGACACTTGGGAACAAATGGGAAAACCTCGACTATATGAGTTAGGCATTTACCTGAAACTAGCCGACCAGGGCCTAATTGAACCTATTGGAGTCTAGAAAAACATTGACACAACTATAAAAGGAATCTCAACCAAAGTCGACTTCGAAATCATTGACCCTAAGGAAGGATCTAGTTCCTTCCCTGCGTTAGTAGGTTGACCTTGGGGTAGAAAGATGAAAGCATCGATATGTCTGGACAAAGAGAAAATCAAATTAAAAGGAAATGGACAAAAGGTCATTGTACCTATTCACCCATCTCAAAGAGATCCTTGGACTAAACCTATCGATGAAGAAGTCGACGTTCGACAACTCTACCAGATTCAAAACAATGCAAATTATACAGAACCTAATATCTACGGAGAACTTCATTTAAGCAACCAAGACTCAATTGGTTATAATTCAGATGCAGACTTATATGATTAGGAGATCAAGAACTATGAAACACAAGCAAGAGGGTGTTGGACTATTCAAAAAGTGCAGAAAAATCCCACCCAACAGTGCTTCATAGTGTCCATTGTACCAAAAATCTTTGAGAAGAAAATTAGGGAATACCCTACCTTACAACCTACCAATGTAAATACTACACAAATACCAAGATACAAGGAAAGGGAATCACTAGTAATGCATGTAGAAGAAGTTTCCAAAAATATTGGTGAACATGGCCGACTTCAAAACCTAGTAGAAACTTTTATAGGACAAGCAGCTCGATGGTGGGATACCCATCAGACAAGATTTCAAACCTGGACAATAGCTTCGACTTACTTTGTTGAAAGGTTTGGAGGAAACAAGTTAACCAAACAAGCTGAGATACATATATTCACTCAAGGACAAAACCTAGAAGATCATATTAAGACATGTGAAAAATAATGGAGAAGACTTGGATACAAGGATGAATGAACATGGCCACACCTGTTCCCATCAACCCTCGTCGACTTACCCAACAAATGGTATAAAATGGAAGAAGCTAGAGGTGAAACATTCTTATGGCATGAACTCAAGGAAAATTTCATTAAATATTTCAACTTTATACCATGGAATGAAAACTTGGTCGAAACAACAAAATAGATTAAAAAATTTATACAACCGACCGAAAACAAACCCTTAAAAGATAACCAACAGACAATGAAATGCAACAATAAACAAACGAGGACAAAACCAAAGTCGACAAGACTACAGTTAGAAAATGAAAACACATAAGGGAAAAGCTTTAGATGGAAATCAAACCATGTCGAAACGACCAAACCTATTTGTACAATCCTTAAAGTGGAAACAACTGACAAACAGGATACTGACAGAATGATTGCATCCAACTTCCCTGCCACATTCTCACAATTTAAGGAAGGAAGTCAACCAATCAATAAAGCCAAAGCACCAGAATCGCTAGATGCTAAAGTCAAAACTAGAGAATTCGACATCTCAAATGATGATCGACCAAAAATGGCAAAGATTGGTGACTACTGGAGTGAAGAGTAGACCACAGAGATAGTGAACTTATTAAAAGAGTTCCAAGATGTATTTGCTCGAGATTATAAAGACCTCAAAGGCTTAGTCCACGAAATGGGAGAAATGAAGATTGACACTAAACTTGACGTTCGACCTGTGAAGAAAAGGCCATATAAACTAGTTCACAAATACAAAGAGATAGTCAAAAAGGAAATTGATAACATGCTTGCAGCAAGCATCATCTATCCTATTGACCAATCAAAATGGGAAAGTCCAATGGTTGTAAATCCTAAGAAACATGATCCGACCAAACTAAGAATTTGTGTCGACTTCAGAGAACTAAATAAAGTGACACTAACAGACCCATTTCCAACTCCTTATGTAGATGAAATCTTAAATGAGGTTGCAGGATATGAATGCTACTCATTCACAGATGGATTCTCAGGTTATAACCAACTGCCAATAGCTAAAGAAGACCAGAAGAAGACAACCTTTGTGTGTGAATTTGGCTCATTTACTTACAAGGTTATGCCTTTTGGATTTAAAAATGCACCTGCAGTATTTTCTCGAATTGTTGTCAAAACATTTCAAGAATATATTTACAAGACCATGGTAGTATACTTTGATGATTGTACAATATACTCCATGTTAAAGGATCACTACAAATGGCTCAGGCTTATGCTGGAGAGATGTCGACAAATTCAACTATCCCTAAACATCAAGAAATGCATATTTGTGACCCCCATAGGGATATTATTAGGCCACATTGTCTATAAGGAAGGTATTAAGGTTGACTTTGCAAAGATCAAAATTATCCTCGACCTAAAACCACTAGTAAACCCAAAACAATTCAGGGTATTACTTGGCCACACAGGCTATTACAGAAAATTCATAAGATATTATTCAGAAATGACCTATCCACTTGAAGAAATATTAAGAGAAGATAAAGAATTCAACTGGACAGAGGAGTGCCACATATCATTCAAGAAATTAAAAAGAAAACTATTCGAACCACCAATCCTAAGGTTTCCAAACTGGTCGATCAAATTCCATGTTCATATTGATGCATTAGGCCTAGCAATAGGAGCAATATTAACTCAACCAGGAGATGATAGAATGGATTATCCTATAGTTTACAGTAGCAGAAAATTAAACAAGGCTGAGAGAAATTATTCGACAACAGAAAGAGAAGCACTAGGAATGGTCTTTGCACTACAAAAATATCGACATTATCTTTTAGCTAACCCATTTATATTCTATACATACCATCAGGCACTTAAGTATCTCATCAATAAACCACTACATCATGGAAGGATTTGTCGATGGCTACTATTATTCCAAGAATTCGAATTCGAAGTTTTTGTTAGACCAGACAAGTTAAATGTCGATCCCGACCACTTATCCCGAATCGACACAGGAGAAGAGCCGACAAGTGTCGAAGATGACTTACCTGATGCAAATTTATTTCGGATAGAAGCAGTCCCAGTAGAATTAGAAGAAATAGCCCAATTCTTGGAAGATGGACATGCACCAGAAGGAATGAGTACGAAGAAGAAGCAGATCTTAGCTATGAAGGTTGCACCATACAGTCTTATAAATGGATTCTTATACAAAATGGGATTAGATGACATCCTCAGAAGGTGTGTACTAGAACACGAATGAGACAACATTATGCATGAAGCACACTATGGACCTGCAGGAGGACATTTCCAGGAAGACACAACTGCAAATAAAATCCAACAGTCAAGGTTATGGTGGCTGAAACTCCACAAATATTGCAAAAATTTTGTCAGTCAATGTGACAGATGTCAATGACTAGGTCGACCCCTGCCTAGAACAAAAATTCCTTTGATATCAATGAACCCAAGTTTGACATTTGAAAACTGGGCCATAGACTTCATAGGACCATTTCCTATACTAGCAAAAAGAACAGGCACAAGGTACATCATAACTGCGGTCGAATATGTAACTAAATGGGCAGAGGCTGAACCAGTCGACACATGTTCTAGTGAGATAGCTGCTAAGTTTATCTATGAGAATATCATCACCAGATTCGGATGTCCACTAACATTAATTAGCAACCAGGGAACACACTTCATCAATAGAACTATCAAAACCCTAACCGACCAGTTCCAAATCGACCATCATCAAAGCACAGCATACCATCCTCAGTCGAATGGAGCAATTGAAGAATTTAATAAAACATTAACAAGAGGACTCACCAAAATATGTAATGTTGACAAGGATGATTGGGACGAGAAAATACCTACAGTATTATGGGCATACAGAACAGCATACAAATGCTCAACCGACCAAACTCCTTTTCGATTAGTCTATGGACAAGAAGCAATAGTTCCACTACACTTCTGACAATGGACACCTATCATCGCAGAGATCCTACATGTCGATGTCGAACAAGGAATAAAGGACCAACTATTGCAACTAAGCAAACTCAAAGAACACTGACTAATGGCAATACAACATCAAAAAATATAGAAACAACAACAGAAAGCATGGCACGACCGAAACATCAAGAACAAAAACTTGTCGGTAGGAGACCTTGCTTTACTATACAATAGTCGAGTAAAAGGTAAACCTAAAAAGCTCCATACAAAATGGATGGGACCCTACGTTGTCGAAGAGATACATACCAACAGATCAGTCCGAATAAGGACGTTATAAGGTGTTAGAATATAATCCGTCAGGATTATTGTAAATAAATAATTAAATAGGAATTTGAATAGTTGCCCGAGAAGGTGAAAAGGCTGGTTCTCAACCGCCTCATTGTAATCTATAAATTAATGTTTCAATCGTGAATAGCATATCGAATTGGGAGTTATTACCAACAAGTGGTATCAGAGCCTGGCTATCCGCCTGCCATAATTCCTGGCTGCATTGCATGCTTGCCATTCTGCCTGTGTTATCAGAGCGCTGCCATTCTGCTTGCCAGACTGTCAGTCTACCAGCTGCGTACGTTTCTCCTCCAGACCTGCGTTGTGGATTGAGTCTAAAATAATATTCACAATGTTTTTGTGAGAATCCACCATTCAGTCTGCCTCTGTGTTATTTTCAGTGTATACCTAACCCTAATTTTTGTTGACCGCCTCTTCATTCCCCATTGCTCCATTATTTGTTGATATTGCTGGGTACGTTGGAGACTACTCTCTACTGCGTACGTTGGAGACTGCTTTCTTCTTAATTTGATATCGTGGTACAGCGATTCATACAATGAAACAAATCTCTTAAATTTGAAACTTCCATCCTCACTGGTAGACAGCCGGCCAACGATTGTTTCCACATCTTTATCCGACATCTCTATTCCGAGTTTGTTTAAGAATCCATGGATCCCGAATGTGAACTTCTCGTTCCCTATTCCATTGCTTGGAGACTGCGTTGTGAAGGATTATAGAGTGTTCAGGCGTAACCCTATTCCATTGAGATTATAGCTTGTTCAGGCTGTGAATCTTATCGGACCTCCAAGTGATTATTTGTTGAGTTATATGCACGCAAGTGATTGTGTGTTATTTGTGAACGAGCTTTGGTATGTTGAAGACTGTGTGTATTTGAGACTGCGCTGAAAGTCTGTGGAAACCCTAATTTTCAGCTTATAGTGTGTGAGCAGCCTCCAGTTTGTAAAACCTGCATGGATACCTGCCTTATCTTTGTGTGGAGGCTTGAATTCGTGCTTGAGAATTTTACACATCGTTCCTTCCCATAAGTTCAGCGTGAACTGTGGGGAAACGTTGAAGCAATTGTGCGAGCTGGTCAGAAATTTGGCGAGGGCCGTTATAAACCCTACTAGACGACTCAATGCATCATTTCTTTTATCTGCGAACTGAAGCTGCTTTTATGTGATTGGGAGCGTTGTAAGCAAATTGATTTATGCTGAAGAATAATAGCTGCATGTTGGAGACTGTTGCGGGCTGCATTGGAGCTCTCGCGCCTGTAGAACGTGTAAAGACTGCCTGGTGCCTGCTGCGTGGTGGCTGTATGCTACTGTATGCTGCGTTGTATGCTACTAGTGCCTGCGTGTGAGACTGAATATTGGCTGCATTATATGTGACCTCTTTTCTTGCAAAGCCTGAAGATTGGTTGCCTTATATGTGACCTCTGTGTGGAAGAACGCCACAGCAAGTTCAGTTCCCCGCGAGACGTTGTGAACTACGACCCATTCTCACATATTTTGTGAACTGCGCTGGAGAGATAATATGCGTTGATCATATATATATGCTGAGTGAATATTGAAAGTGAACCCTAATTTCTTTTGAAGTAAACCCTATTTTTTTGCAAAGTCTGGTGGTATCACTTGAATTGCAGGCCAGAAACGATCATGGTCAAATAAAAGATCACGACAATAAAGAGGTGGTGTTATAAAACACCATTGTTCTTGATCAGATACCTACCTTGGGATCTGCCATTATCATATGTAATTTCTTTCCAACTTCATCCTTTGAAGACACTGTGAAGATTGTGGCGTGGTATTGCTGTCACAAGAATTTTTTCTGGGGAGGTAAAATGCTTTGTATTCTGCATTGAAATTACTCATTGGAAAATACAAAAACCCTAATTTCTATGCATGGAGTTTAAGTGAAAAATCTGCAAATATTTTCATTTGCATTGTTTGAAAGAGGACTGTGACTTATGTATATGAGATACAGAAGACCTATCAGTGAAGAAATAATGTATGTTGGAGAGTGCTGCAATTTTTGTTGTGTATTTGCTGCTGAAGACTGAGTTGTATGTTGCTGAAAACTGCGTTGTATGCAACACTACCTGCGTTGGAGATTGCTTTGTTGCTACAGCCTATTGAAGACCTTCTTGAAGACTGATACTGAGACTGCTATATTGCATTGTGATACTGAGACTGATATATTTTGTATTGAAGAAGCC
>LPNX010865894.1:62531-78150 GCA_001517045.1 Pseudotsuga menziesii
TTTCAGTCGTGAATAGCATATCGAATTGGGAGTTATTACCAACATAAGGCATATTATTTCAGAAACTTGTTAACGGAGCCCAACTAAAATGCTTATAAAAAAAAACCCTATAATGACCATAACCGTAAACCAAAAGCTATAAAAACCTAAAAAGCAAAAAAGCAAAATAAAACCGTACATGTAGAAAACTATGACAGGAAATTACCATTTCGACAGCCAACATCATGCCCATCAACATAAAACCATTGACCATTTGCATCGACCGACCATTTTCATCGACCATTCTCATAACCGACATCAACCGACAACCTCGATAGTCCCATCGTGCATTCATGACATCGAGCGCCGAAAGCAATTCACCATTAACGTACACTCAAGTGTTCCAGCTGGAACATCACATCCACCATTAATACACTCATCGACGAAAACACCCACAACATCACCTATAAATACTGGACCGTCGAAGGATCATTCACTGCAATTCATACAGAGAGAGCATCAAAGCATCCAGTCGAGTGAAAGCCGAGAATACCTTAGTGAAATAGACCACCAAACCGACAAGATGGCACTGAAACAGACTAGAGCCTCAACCAAATCCAAGGAACTACAGACTATAGACACACCTTTAGTCCGCAAGCTAAAGAACAATAAGAATGCCAAGGTACAGGAAGGCTCATGGAAAAAACTCTGGATCGAGATGCAAGAATGGGCTTATGTCAACAAGAAGCCCACTCAATCTATGGAGAAAATAAAATACAGCACCATATTCAACTATGTCAACGCACCACTCATGGCCAGCTTCAGTGGCACCAAAGAAACATCCATAAAATTCATCATAACTCGGTACCACCACGGCTGGTTCTACTTCGACCAACTGGTCGACATCTCTAGAGAAGTCATCTCCAAGCTGACAGGTCTCTCAAACACAAGAGACCCAATACCAGTCGGTATTAAATAAGGACTGTTCGAAGAACTAACTGGGTCAGCTTCGGGAAAAAACTCGAAGGGGTTGATGATTAGTCAAATCACAACTCAAATGCCACATATTGTGGCCAAAATAATAGCAATAACACTCACCCTGTCAGGTCGAGGCAGTGACCTCAAATTAGACATGCTAGAAGCTGTCGACACCATTGCGATAGATGGGTTGAATATGTCACCGACATGGTCAAGAGCATCTATGAAAGATGCCAAGAAATGGGAGGAATCATCAAGTTCCCCTCCCTCATTTTATGGATAGTCATGTACCATATCTGCCCAGAGGGAAACCCAATTTTTCAGGAACCAACAAGGTTCCACATGTGGAGATTCAAACCATTCTCCCAGAGAGGAACTTTGTAGCAACTTGAAGACAAAAAAGTGATGTTAGAGAACTGGCTCCAATAGCTCAAAGTCTGCATGACTAGATGGAGGGTGCCTCAAAACATTCGAAGAAGTCTACCGACAAAATCACACATCCAGCTAGAACTCAACCATACTTCAGTCTGGTACATGTAGGGCGAGAACTCAAATGCAAAAGCCCTCGACTATTATCCATTGGTCGACCAGATCTTTCGGGAGCTATCTCGACAAGCTAGAACAAAAATACCAGTACCAGTGATAGCAAAGAAGAGCGACTTCTCAATCGAGGATCCGCTAACTGACCAAGCGAAAGAGGAATACTATGAGCTAAACCTCTACATCAACACCTTTGTGTCAGAGGAGACACCGGTCGAACACACTAGCCGACTTCAAATCATCATCAAACCTCCGACAGCACAGAGGGTAGAACCATAGCTAGAATAAACCCAACCAGAGCAGCAAGTAATCACTCTGGCTGCAGAAAGTCTCATCCCGACCCAGGAGCCAAGGGGGGGAGACAAAACCAGAAAACCCAGCGTATGCTATCACAAAAGGCATTATTAAAAAATTGTCGAAAGAGATAATAGCTGCAAGGAAGAATATAAAGATATGACAACAACAACAAGGAAAAGGTAAGCGCAAGCTTATCATTGCTGAATCATAAGACGACGAGGAGGAACTAGAAGCTATGTCCCTCGACATAATATAAGATGCCGCAGCAAATAAGTTACCATTGGAAACCCAGTTCCAAATATTTATCGAGGCAGGAACACTACTGGGTCGAACAAAGAAATCTAATACCACCCACACGACGACGCCTGAGAACGTCGTCGATCTTGTGTCTACACCTCCAACTCCATCCCCGACAAAAGCAACAGAGGAGAAAGTGCCAGAACAGCATTCAGTAAGCCCACTTGACTTGTGCAAAAGTGCGATGTCAAAAGCTGTGAAGGCAAAGTTTGATAAAGACAGAGATTTGCAGGCATTCATTGAGAAGTTGCCTGAGATATTTACGTCGGCACAAAAGATATACACAAAATCACCTCTCTTTGAGGTCAGTGGATACCAACCAAGACATGAATTCTAGTCCCGAACCTTTGCCACTATCACTTCAAATTTTGAGAGAAATCCCGACAAGGAAGCTGAAGTGACTGCATGTCGGACCCTGACTATCACTTCAACTGCACCCCAAACCAACCTACCAGCCGCTGCACCGACTGGTGGAGAAGAAAATGAGGAGGACATAAATCTCTAGATTAACCAAATGTTCTCCGACTTAGACTCACCTCCCCAACCCGACAACCCACCACTCACGCACATTTCCCCCAACCCAATCACCCCCAACCATTCACCAACTCCCTCACCACCACCACCCCCCGACTCAAAGCAAGCCCCACCACAACCATCAGCACCAATTACGTCCACTTCTGTACCCTTTGAATCTAACCAACCAGAGGCATCAGTCATCCCACCTCCCCAACTAGATAAACCATCAACCACTATCCCACAAACCAAAGATCCTGACTTGACTTTTGCAGGTACACAGGTGCCGACAGAAACAAAGAAGGAAAAGCATAAGAAGAGGAAGGAGAAACAGAAGAAGGAGCATCATGGACAGCCATCAAAGGTCCATATCAAATTGAAAGATGTAAGCTCACTGACTGATGCAGAGCTAGGACAACTACTAAATACCCTAGTAGTTGAAGCAAAGACGAGGAGCGAGTAGAGATGTAAGGAAATCGACGACAAAGTCGCAGAACAGGTCGAGTTCCTCAACAAATGCAGAAACCTGGCCCATTCAGTACTGCCAGGCCCCGTATAGGTCGACACCGACAAACCACTCGAAAGGGCGTATCAGCTATTTGAGAGCATGGTGTTGCCACTCAAAGCCCAAATTCAGGAAACAAAGGAAGAAAAAAAAAAGAAACTTCCCGACTCCTAATGGCACAGCACACCGCCTTTTTTGAAGCTTATAAAGTGCTGCAAGATCACATGGAGAATTCTGTCATAACTGAAGAAATACTGAGAGACTGGCCTGCTTACTACGGGCAAGTCTATCAGCAAACTCGGCAAACCCAACAAGGGACCTAGGCACTGGAAAATAGGAAAACCACTGATGAAGCACTCATAACCAAAATACAAGAACAAATAGTGCTTGAAACAGCCAAGCTGCAGAAACTTGAGAGGGAAGCACCTCAGTGGGTGCAACAAGCTATCCCCAACTTGGAAAAATTTAACATCATGTGCCCGCAGATGAAACGACTTATCGAGACTGCAGAGGAAAAGGACCATTTTATGGGTCCCAACATGGAGAGAATAGCTGAAGTCTCCATTTCATAAAAGATGTCGATCTTATCAAGCCTGACCACACTTACCATCGACATCCAGAAGATTTTGCAAAGTTGGACAAATTTCCAACCTCACCTAGCAGTAACGGCCCTAGCCATTGTCGAAGTCTGTGTACAGAAAAGACCAACCATCAGAATTCACAGCCCATGAAAACCAGGCACATCACAATAACTATTGACACCGGACAGGAATAATTTTGTACCTCCCCATTTCTTCGGGACAAAGAAACATTTTGTTCGTTGAGGAGATGTAGGAGGAGCAAGTTGATAAGCTGACTTAAACGATAGCCGACTAAGTCAATCAGCCGACTTAAACGATAGCCGACTAATTCAATCAGCCAACTTAGTCGATCGGTTGACTAAACTAGAGATTAGGTCAGCCACCTAAGGTCGTGTCGGTTAACCGAACCGACAGGTAGTTATTTTGTAACTGTTTTGTAATCATATATATTAGGCTGTTGAGCCAGATGAGAACTTAGTTCAGTTCTCTATGTTGTATGGACTCATTCATGTAATATAATATGTTAATTCACTTACTTGTTCTTACCTCTTGTCTCTTTTATATATGTATGTTTTAGTATGTATTATTGGTAACCTTATGTGATCTATGAGATTACAACAAGGAGTATCACTGGGTTACCCTTTTCAACCTTGTAGTAAAGGTTGGAATCTGCTTTACTTTTGGTAAATCCCAAACTGGATAGAAAACCATCAATTATGCCGTACCATGTCCTGGGTTCCTGTTTCAAATCGTACATGGCTTTCTTCAATCTAAACACATGAGACTCCTTGTCATGTGTCTCAAAACCGAGTGGCTACTCCTCATAAACTTCCTCTTCTACTACACCATTCAAGAAAGCAGTATTGACATCCATCTGGTGTATCTTCCATTTCATCACTGCAGCTAGAGAAAGTACTGATCTGATGGAAGTGTATCTGGCTACAGGTGCAAAAGTTTCTTCATAGTCTAATCCTTTTTTCTGGGAGAAGACATGAGCCACGAATCTTGCTTTATATTTCTCTATGCTGCCATCTCCAGTATGCTTGATCTTGTAGATCCATTTGGAAGTTACAATGGACTTCCCTTCTGGTCTTGGGACAACATCCCAAACATCATTCTTCATGATTTATTGATACTCTTCGATCATAGCATCCTTCCATTCTTTTCTTTCTGCTACTTCTTCATATTTGGAAGGTTCTTTATCAATAATGTCACATAGCAGGGCTACATAACTGGAGCAGGACCTAGTTCTCTTCCTTCCTCTGTGTGTTTCTTCTGAAGCTCCATATCTTTTTGCACCTTGGATAATTTCACGTACCCAAGCAAGTTTCCTCTTGTGAGGATTCTTCTCCTGAGGTGGATCCACAGGTTCTTGAGGTTCTTCTAATTCTCGATAATCTTCTTGAATTTCTTTGTTCATGGTTGTATCATGAATTATGGGTGCTTCTGTTTCTTCAGGTTCTTTAGCTGGTTTCTTCCTGGATTTGATGTAGGCTGAATCTTCGGCAAATGTTACATCTCTGCTGATGTCGATCTTCTTGAATCCTAGGAAGTATATTTTGTAACCCTTCGATCTTTCATAGTATCCCACAAATATACCCTTCTTCACTGAAGGATCTAACTTCGTCCTATTTTCTTTCAGAATAGGTATGTATACAGGATAGTCGAATATTTTGAGATGGCTAACTTCTGGTTTCTTGCTGGAGAAGAATTCCTCAGGTGTCTTGTTCACGAGTACTCTGTGTGGAGTACAGTTCTGTACATATACCGCTTTTCTGGCACCTTCTTCCCATAGATGCATGGGAAGATCTTGATCATGAAGCATGGCCCTTGCTGCTTCCATGATCGTTCTATTTTTTCTTTTTGCAATCCCATTCGGTTGTCGATTATATGGAGTGGATAACTCCCTCTTAATCCCTGAGTCTTTGCATAGATCTTTGAATTCATTTGATGTGAATTCTTCACCATTATTTGATTGAAAGGTCTTGATCTTCTTTTCAGTGTGGTTCTCGATCAAGGATTTGAATTCCTTGAACTTGTTGAATACTTCATATTTGTTCTTCATAAAGTATATCCATGTATTCCTAGAAAAATCATTAATAAAAGAAACATAGTATACATACCTGCTTAATGAATTGGATGACATTGGACCACATACATCGGAGTGGATGATTTCCAAGATTCCTTTTGCCTTGCTCTCGCTACTTTGAAATGTCTTCTTTGGGTTCTTCCCTTTCGCACATCCTTTTCATACACTTGTGTGCATTTCTGGGAGACCTTCAATAGCTTTTCTTGCAAGTGGTAGTGCTCTGTAATGCACATGTGCAAGCCTTCTATGCCAAAGTTCATTTAGTTCTACCGATTCATGAACCAAAGCTTGTTCTGGTTGGTCCTTCAATTTCTATAGTCCTCCTTCTTGTTCCCCAATCACTACTGCATCATCAAAAAACTTTCCCTTCGGCCACATGAGGACTTGGCCATCTACAAATGCAACCCTCATTCATTTTGCATCCAATGTATATATGGAGAGAAGGTTCTTCTTGTAACATCCTTGACCCTTCATTCGGTGAAGAGGACGCTACCATGGCGTTAACCATCCGGGCTACTGGCCCCATGAACATGTGAATTCATAAAAATGCTGAAATAGAATGCATTGAAGTAGAACATACACAGATGAAATTATTTATCATACACAGCAGAAGCAACATACATTCACACAAGAATTCATTCAACATGTTCATCATAATCATTAATAGTAAATAGGATTGCAGAAGTAAAATAGACAAGGTTAATTATCTTATGAAGAACTCGTTCCGCAACCAACTACGTCACTGCAACGTTCCACCCAACCATAGGCCAGCGTGCTCCTTAATCTCTCAGCAACGCTGCCACCCCCGAGTTGGGCATCATTCTCCAAGGAATAAGGAACAAGCAGGCTTACACATAGCCAAGGATACACAAAACATAGCCAAGCCAACACAGTTGGGTTTATCAGGACATCAACAAGACAGCCAATCCAACATAGTCAGGTTTATCAGGCCATCCAGGCGTTGGGAAAGGCTAAATGCTAAGCTAGTGAGCTCATTACAGAGCTAGGAACACCTACACCAGAACTAGCCTAACTTCTAATACACCCACACACACCCAACACAAGGAACCAGTCCCTTCTCTGCTACAGAGTCCCTCAGGCCCTACATTCCCTTCCAGTGCTGTTCAGGGGTTGTGGAGAAGAAATCCAGCCCTCTAGCTCTATTTGTGTGGTTTCCAAACACACCAGGTTTATCAAGCAACCCAAGCCCCCATCCTTGCTCCTAACACAGTCCGAAGACCAACCATTGCACACATGCAATCAATCAGTTGTTACAGCTTAAACAAGGAAAATGAATCCTGAGTCGTTGTTGGCCCTATCGTGGCCAAAACGACTCCCAAGCGAATTACACAGTCCCAAAATGTATCAGTGAACACAGCTCACAACATGGGGAAAACAACAGTCCCAAAACGTATCAGTGAGCACAGCTCACAACATGGGGAAAACAACAGCCCATCCTGGGAAACGAAGCCACCAAGGAGACTTACCCAGACCATACTGGGGAATAAATACAATCTCCCAACTTGTGCGTGAGAGAAAATCGCACCAGACCCCAAAATACAGAGGGAAAAACGTATGCATGGGCCACAAATTGGTAGGGGAAAACTTACACATAGTCCCTGAGTGTAAAAAATGGATATCCACAAGAAAATCGTGGATGATAATGACCAAACGGCTCCCAGCTTGTTGTGTGAGTAACAACAATGTAGAACACAGAGCGTGAGAGAAGATTTACACCCAATCCCAAATACAGACCGAAACACACCAAGTTCCTCTGTGTGGAAAATGTGAATGATAGTGGAGACGAATCCTCTCTCTTGACTGCACGAGACCCAAAGGAGGAAAGGTGCCCATGCGTAAGAGTAATGAACAGAAAAAGGTCCCTACATGAGGAAAATGAATAGGCAATGGAGAGGATACACAGTAGTCGGAAGTGCGTGAGTGTTTCAGCATCGTTGTGGAGAGATTGGAATGTCCAGGGGAGTGATGGCGGTGGTTTTTGCTTGCCATCGTGAGGTCAACCATGCTGGTGGAGTGTGCGTGTGGGAAAGGACTGACAGTCCTGCCACACTCCACTCCTAGCCATAACTGCCCCAACTACAAGCAACATTTTTTAATCGTAGTGGTTGGATAAAACAAGGGAAGGTGACACATGGCTTTTTCCCCCATTCGCCAAGGTTTGACATCCCCCACCCTTATCCTTGTGAAAATCATGCCCCTTCTCAATTTAGTTTCCATGAACATAGCTGGTCGGGGTTCATTTTAATTAAAGATGCATATTTACATGATGACAAAACTTGATATGTATGATGCATGCCTCGATATACCATCAGTGACAAATTTAAATCTGAAACATAGCATAACCAATCAATGGTGGGGCCTTAGCCTTTAGCTCTGCACCATGATCTTTTACAATATATACATCATATACATGTAATGCAATGGGGTCAAAACCGGGGTGTTACACTTCTTTAGTCCAGGTACAAACAATTCATCTTTCATCTTGATAGACTTTCCAGAGTCTAGCTTATATGAGGATTCACCACTACCTTTTATTGGATACTGGTGGTCATCTCCAAGTTTCCCCTTGTGAGGTGATTCATGTTCAGATAGTTTCACAAAGGATTCCTTGAATCCTGTCATATGTTTGGAAGCGCCACTGTCTATAAGCCAATCATTCCTGCCATGTGTGATAGTTCCCATGAGAGAGGAAATTAGAACATATTCTTCATCACTTGAAGAATCATCACTGTCTTGTCTAGTTCTCTTTGTGGAAGGTTCATCATCCTATGCAGCATGAGCATGATATCTTCTCTTGTTTCCCTTCTTCTTGTGAGAGCTACTTTTGTTTCTAGTACAATCTCTAGAAAAGTGTCATCTTTCATCAAATGTATAGCAAATGTACTTAGACATATCTCTAGGCTTTCTAAAGTTACTCTTCTTGTGAGATTGCTTACCTCTGTGGTGGCTAGTTCTGGTTTTCTTGGATTGTACTGTGAGAGATTGATCTTCAATTCCCATCTTTTCTTCTCTAGCTATTATCCGAGCTTCTTCTTGAGAGTATTCTTCCCATAGTCTGCTGAACTTGACTAGTTTCTTTCTGGCACAGATCCCTTGAATGAATGAGTCCCATGTCTTAGGGATACCATTCAAGGTGGTCATTACAATCTCTGCATTCTCCACTTCTTCATCCACTATTTCAAGTTGATCTTTGATCTGGGAGACCCTTGTGAAGTATTATTGTATGGTCTCCACATTCTAGATCTTCACATTCTTCAACTGGTTCCTTAAGGTCATCTTTCGGTTTATGTTATTTCCTTCAAACAGTTTGGTTAGGGCATCAAACATAGCTTTACATGTCTTAAGGGAGGACACCTATGGTATGAGGTGATCCTTGATTGAATAAGTAATAATCCTCTTATCCATAACCAAATTATTCTTGTGTAAGGCCTTAGCCTCATCTCCCTCTGGAACTGGAATCTCCTCATTGATGTAGGAGTCCAACTCATTTTCTTCCAGGACTAGGGAGATCCTATACTTCCAGTCTCGGAAGTTATCATCTCCCTCAAGCTTTTCATCAAGCTTGGTATGATGAGACATATTAATTGAGAACCTCAAATGGAAATACAAAATATTTAGATCTTACCAGGTTAAGATGTCAGATCTAGATCTGGAGCTTAATTTCTACAGAGTTGGTTCAGGAGCAGATTAGGGTTTGAATTTCCCGGAGTTCTGTCCAACCAAAAGATTTGATCTTGATCTCTAAACTTTGATTTTGAGGAGGAGATAAATCCAGGCTTGGGATCACTCAAAAATTCAACTTCTATGGAAAGCCCTAAGTTTCGACCCTAGTGTCGGATCAAAAACTGAAAATGCTCAGAATCATATTCTTCTTCAACAGAAAGATGCGCCCTGGGGAGGACAGTCAGTCCAACCTTCTTTTGCTGAAAACCTGTGGAGAGAGATTCAAAAAGTAGGAATCCCTAGTTTCCGCAGCTGCACAGTGTCTTCTTCTTAGGTTAGCTCTGATACCATGTTAGTTTTTTATCATTTAGGCTACCATTAACTTAGGATCTTAACTAAGAGAATAACAAGCACAGCAATCAAACATATGAGACAATGAACAAAAATATTTTCCTTGGGGAAACCACAAAGGATAAAACCCTGCAAGTTCCTCAGAGATAGAATCAGCACCAATAGCAAAGCCCCAAAAACAGTAAGATGATATCCCGATAATAGTAGCCTCTTTCTCTCTAGCCCCAGCAACTTCTTCTTCCTTAGCTATGCGCTACAACTAAGTGTGAGTGAGTGTGTGATAAACAGAGAGGCTCACTCTCTATTTATACTAATTCCCAACTTGAAAATGACTCACTAGTGTCGACTTCTCTAGGAGAGTCTAATAACCCTAGGGCCAGGCAACTGTGGGGACTTTAACCCTTGAACAATAGGAGGGCTACCCACAATGAATTGACATGACTTGTTTACATTATAGAACCTCCCGATAGGAACATCGAGGCATGACATCACTCAATTACATTACAGATACTTCCTGAAATAAACATCGGGGTACAATACATGAGATATACAAGTGAATACATTCTGAAGTTACAAATACATCAACATAAATGACATTTGCAGCCGCAAGATTGCGAAAGTCAAGTTTTTGAAGATCAAGAATTTCGATGACCAGACTGAAAGGACATGCAGCTATTTTGGTGGGATGAACTTTAGATCCACGGAGAAAGAATAGGTAAGTCCAAAATCAAAACTTGTAGAAATTGACTCGATTGTGAAAGGACTCAATTGCAAAAATTGAGGTTACAGAACCAATCTTGCGAAAATATGGTTGCGGAAGCAAAGTTGCGGAAGAAGGTTTTAATCAGAATTTTAAGATGATTAAGAGGACTTTAGTTCTTCTATCTCTTACTTTCCATCAAACTGCCACCAAATTTTTACCCATGTAATCAAAACGAAAGCCAAAAAAATCTCAACAGTCCAACCATCTGGACCAGGGCTTTTGTCTTTTGCAAAGCAAGATAAGACCTTTATTTCGTCAAGACAAAACTCCTTACCAATCTCAAGACCTTCTTCCTTGGAGAAGAAAAAAGGAATGTTCTCAAGAACCTTGATTACCTATAATATCCCTTCTCTGATCTTTAAAAAGTTTTTGGAAGTGTCTAACAGCAGCTTTTTTCATATTACTTGAGAATTTTCCCTGTTTCCCTCATCAGTCTTAATTTCCCAAATTGTATTCTGATTCCTATGAAATGAAGCATATCTATGGAAAAAATTAGTATTATTATCACCTACTTCGATCCAAATAGATCATATTTTTAGATCCATAGTCTCTTCTTCTTGTTTTAAAATAACATCCTTTTTCCTTACAAGTTCTAGTATTTTAACTTTATCTTCCATAGAGAAAACACCAGTCAAATTTTCTAGAATTAACTCCATTATTTCACTTTCAATGAGATGCACCAAAAAAATTTCTTCAACGGACTTCTTTTTTTACCTAGGATACAAACTATTTCTTAAGAAGCTTCAATTTATAAACTAAAAAATCCATCACATTCATATTATCTGAAATCCATAAATTTCTGATCATCTGACAAAAATCATCATTTTTTAACCATGAATTATTAAACTTGAAATGAAAATTTTGATCTAAAATTTCTTCTTCAAATTATAGATCTATAGGAAAATTATCTAAAAGATTAGTATGAATTACCCAGGATCGATATCTTGAGAAATGATCCACTAGAGATTCCTTCATAAAGAAATGGTTGAGTCTTTTACAAACTCTTTCACCATTCTTCTTACTACCTTTTCAAGTAGGAGAAACTTTAGCACGAACAATATCCACTAGTCGATGCTTCTTAAACAGCTCTGAGAAAAACTCTGACAAAGGATCCATTGGTGAGTTCGTACCCCAATTCTCATAAGTATGTAAGGTAAAATTCAAGTCCCTAGCAATAACCAGATTCTCTATATTAAGTAGTCCACTAAGATCAACTTTTCCCAAAATATCCTTCATTCCTTATATGGAGCGTATATATTCAAAAATTGCATATTCTTCTCAATCCCCAAAACTTTACCTTCCAATAAAATCCCTACACAATTCATGAAAGGCTTAAAATTGCAAATTTCCGGGTTCCAAGCCACTACCAAGCCTACAGATGAACGTTTTGCATCAATTGAACATACTTTCCAATCTCTTAAAATTATTAGAATAATATCACAAGCCTTAGTACCCAAATTCATAGTTCCTTGAAATAAATATATCTCTGCTCTGTTACTGAATAAAAAACTTTTGAGGGATCGATAATTGGGACCACCCCCCAATCCCCTAACATTCACAGAGATAACAATCATTTGGAAACTTCCAAAGAGAGATTATGCATTCTAACTGCCCCATTTGTTTCACTAGATAAACTAACTCCTTCCTCTGATAATCTAATTCTATCAGAAACCGAGATATATCCTGCTTCCTGAAGGAGATTTCTATCAGCTTCATCCAGATTCTTATCACTGAAATCCTTCTTCCTGTTTTTCCTTCTAATAATCTCATTTTGGAATCTAATATAATTAATAAGATTCCTATCTGAAGACATTCTAGGTCTATTAGAATATATGGTAATAGGGGTTTTAACTTTTTCACCTAACAAGGTGCAATCCACAAGTGCTAAATTGCCCATTAACACTCAAACCCTTCAAGAGGACTGAATTCTTTGTTTCCCCAGTAATGGAAATAGAGGGTTCCTAATGTCATGACAATGTGGTTTCATATACTAAATCTCCTATCAAAGAGCATTCTACAGATGCCACTTTACCATTTAAACTCAAATCCTTCAAAAGAGATGAATTCTCTGGTTCCTCGGTATCTGGGAAAGAGATAGGAATTTCCTGACATCTTAACAAAGAAGGATCACTGATATGGTAGCAATTATTCTTAGATAATTTCACACCACTAGAATCCCCATTCCCAGAATAAATATTAACATGGCCAATAGAATTGTCTTTTAAAGTAAGGTCCCCTTCCATAAAATCCCCAGCAGACTAAAGAACATGTAAAGAACTAATTCTACGATAGTAATCCTTCTAGAATGATTTTATGTAGAGTAGTTCATTAAAAAAAAGGTCTGCATACGGAACAGGGTATTTGCATAGTGACATGCCTTCGAAAGTGCTTCCTCTACATTAGACTTTAAATCCGGAGCTGGATCAAAAGAAGCATCAGAAAGTTTGTCTTCTTATTGGATCCTGCCACAATCAAACCTCCTCGTCAAGAGTGGACATTCTCTTTTTAAGTCCCCAGTATTTCGACAAATGAGGCAGTGAAAGGGTAAACCCCTGTAGTCCAAACGTTGCTCAAATTAAATGTTCCCCCATCTAAAATTAATAAACACTGGCAGTCCCTCCTTCATATCAAATTCCACTAAAACTCGATCCATTCACTTATCACCCTCCCTCAGAACCTCTTTGTTAACAGCAATAAACTTCCCCAAGTGATTAGCCAATATCGTCAAAATGTTGTTTCACCAGAATTGAATGGGTAAGCGAGGAAAGAGTAACCAAAAATGTCTTTTATAGATATTTTAGATCAAAGAGTTAAAATCCATAGTCTAGTTTCATAACACTAAAGATCCATCTCTTATCATCTAATAATCATGTAAAAAAAATTATGCATGCTCTTTAGACAGAAAGAAAAACAAAACAATCCACAAGGAAGCCAGAGTACTTGTGGAGTATAATCAAGCCAGGGTTTCCAATTATCACTTACCCATTGTATTGTTTCGAGCCGGTTCAATTTCAAATACTCCATTCTTCCTACAAGCGCTCTCTCCGCCAAACCCTCAACCTTCTTCAGCGTAATATCGTAGCCAACCGAGAAATCATCAACATCCTTCTTAACTTTAATAGCTTTCAAACGCCTCCTTATTTTGGCTAGTTCGTCAATGTAGATTTTCTTATTATTCCCAGTTGCTTCTTTGTCCTCCTTTCTATCAACATCTACTAGAAATACTTGGCCAATATCCTACCCTTTCTTACCCTCTGAGCTCTTAAATCCTGGAATAGACGATCCAACAAAGTATCTATGTTTATAGTCTTTCCAAACTAAATCCTTATTACCAACAAGCATTGACGAAGGATCTCTCATACTCTCACCAATTTCACAGATAGAAACCGATAAATTTACAGCAAAAATGCTAGAGTGCAAAGCAAACTCCTTTTCAAGGTTCCTCAACTCTGGAATGAGCGTATTGATTAAAGTTGCTTCCGGATCATCCGAAAAACCTGCTTTCCTTCTAGCATTCGTGTTTGATGTCGCATCCAGACTTGGCTCACATGCAAAAGTTTCAGATTGTATCAAACACTTGTTCGAACCCTCAGGTAAACACATTTTCGCTTGCTAAGTGTTTAGAGTCGTACTAACCACCAAATATTCATTTAAAGAATGTGATAAAGTAGAATTGAAACCTAACTCTACAGGGAATGGTTTAAAAGTATGCTTTTTATTTTTCCTAGAAATGGTTTTAAAACCCTTAGGAAACCCTTCTATAAGAGTAACATTTCAACACCAAACCTAAGGGAGGAACAAACTTAATCCCTTCCACCAATGCAATAGAAACACATTAAATGATTATGATAATGTAAAATTAAATACGATAAGACACCAAGACAATCAGTAATTTTTTTATAATTCCTCATTTCTCCCAACGATGTCAACAAAAACATATAACTAGTTAAATCAAAGTCACATCACACATGTGGCAAATCATAAATTAAACAAATTTGTTTTTTAATTTAAAAAATATTGTTTTTTGTTCAAAAGTTACACTTTAGTCACAAATATTTAATATTAAAAACTAATAGAAAATCAACAACGTTGACTTGGTTGCGGATTACACTAGCATTTGCACCAAGAGATACAAAGAAATGTTGAGATGGTAAAAATATTGTGTCTTTTTGCACCTAAACCTTTTTTACCTTGCTTGGAAGACTGGAAATTACTATTTAATAATAGTTATTTTTGAGGTTTTACCTCAGGACATTTATGACTAAATTTGATTTTCAGAATAAATATTAACTTTTTTTCCAAGCTATGTTTCTTTATTGTGATTTTCGATTTCCAAAATTGGGAAGCGAAAATGCATTTGTTGTATGTTTGTCGAGGTTTGTTTTATGTTTGGATCATGAAATCTTATAATTTTCAACAAGGAAATGTCATTTCCAATTTCGGTTTTGTTAAAATGGTATGTTGTTTACCCGATTTTCGGTTTCTGACTATTCGCTTTTTGGATATCACTGAGATTGCTTTCGATTTATTTTGTATCTACTTTTTCAATTTTGGAGAATCATAAATCAGAACTTTCACCTTATGTAAAATTGAAGGTCTCATTGTCGTCCTATTAGTTCCATATAAGTCAACAATGGTAAAAAATAAATTTTAATAAAAAACATACAAAAATATGTGGAAAGTATAGATATGTGACTATGTCTGAATAAACAAAATGACAGGCCAAGTCCCAAAATCACAAGCCAACTTAAAGAACGGGGTGGCATTTGAATATTGCCAAACATTTCCAAATATTTAAATCTAAAGTGATGCCATTGAATCATTCAACTTAAATTAAATTATAGAAATTAGGGTTTTATGCAAATCATGATTATAAAAAACTTAAGAACAATCTATTCAATAACAAAATATATACACCCAAGGGATTGAATTGGCTGCATGGGCACTATCAATTTCTAGTTCGGATTGTGGATTGTAAGTATCCCTCTCTCTCTCTCTCTCTCTCTCTCTCTCTCTCTCTCTCTCTCTCTCTCTCTCTCTCT
>LPNX010865894.1:78162-183800 GCA_001517045.1 Pseudotsuga menziesii
TGTCGATTTTGGAGAATCTGAAATCGGAACTTTCACCTTATGTAAAATTGAAGGTCTCCTTGTCGTCCTATCAGTTCCATATAAGTCAACAATGTTAATAAATATTTTTCTAATAATTTTCCGATTTGCCCGTTTGGAACACCAATATTTTATTTTCCAATTAGTGCATTTTCGGATATTCTATGTGTTCAAGTCAGGAAATGTCGAAGATAGTATTTCCAAGTTTCAATGTTGGGGTATGCAAAACCGGAAAATGTCAATTTTGAGGTTTTATTTTAACTATTCGTATTATTTTCACATAACTTATTTCTCTGCTAAGTCCATGCTTATTATAATATCGGTATGTGTTATGTTTAATCGTTGTGGCTCAAAATTTGGCGAAGATTTTGGCCTCTAAATTGTTACAATTTGTGGGGACTGATGTTATCTTGCATATTTGTATGTTAAGAAAGAAACCCATTTCACCTATGTATTTTTCAATTATCCAAATTGCATATTTAATTACTCTGGCTATTGTTATTCATTAACATATTTGATTAGTCTGGTTTGTATCTATTTGAACTATAAACGTTTCAAAATTGCGTGAGGAAACCGCAAGTCGTCATTTCAATATTCAGAATCCAAAATCTGACATTTCCATATTCGGAAATCTATGTTCTATGTTTCCAATAAGGAACACCAATTGTTCCGATTTTCGATTCCCCAATTTTCAATTTTCCACATTTAGGATGTAGATTTTCAATTTCTAACATGTCAAAATCTAGAAATGCTATGTGTTGAAATAAATAACTACTCATGTCCCTATTTCCTATTTCTGACATTTCGGATCTCGGAAGTTTTCTATTTTCAAATAAAGAAATGTCGAAGTTCCTATTTCCTATTTCCGTATTTTGGTTGAATTTATGGCTATATGTTCATGAAAAATGTAAATAGCATGAATTAATAGTGCAGTAAATCATAATGGTGGAATTGGAGAGAAAATGCAGGCTATTGTAGGGAGGAATAGCTAAATACAATATTGACAAACATAACTAGAAAATGTTGACAGTATCGTGTAGCAATAGTGAAATACAATATTCAATTACCAATCTCCAAATCATTATCGTTATTTTTTCTTGCGGAATGAAACAGGGCATGCAAAACAAAAATTGCAATGTAACATAATCATGTGACCAGACTAAAATGGATATGTAAAAAACACAATAGTTCGAAATAACATATCCCATTACTCTGGTTGTTGTTATTCTTTAACATATATCACTATAAATATATTCTCATAAATATATTTCATTAATCTGATTTTCGACATATCGGATTTTGGAAAATAATATGTTTAGGAATAAGGAAAACCAATATTCCAATTTTCAATTTGCGCATTTTTTGATTTCGACAATTCGAATTCTGAATATTGTATGTGTTCAAGTCAGAAACTACGCAGGCTTCGATTTCCTATTCTGATATTTGGGATTCTAGAAATCCTATGTCCTATGTTTTTCATTAAGGAACACCATATGTTCCGATTTTTTATTCTGCAACATTCGATTTGCGACATTTACGATGTCGCTTTCTGATCTCAGAATAAATGTGGCAGGTAGTATTTCCAACTTGCCACATTTCACGGTAGTATTTTCAACTTGCCACATTTCACATCATACCATTTTTTTCAATTTGCCACATTTAGGATGCGAATTTTCGATTTCTGACATTTAAGATCTTGCAAGTTTTCTATTTTCAAATAAATAAATGTCGAAGTTCCTATTTCCTATTTCTGGATTTTGGTTGAAGTTATGGCTATATGTTCATGAAAAATGTAAATAGCATGAATTAATAGTGCAGTAAATCATAAATCCAAAATTGGAGAGAAAATGTAGGCTATTGCAGGGAGGAATAGTGAAATACAATATTGACAAAGGTAACTGGCAAATGCGGATAACACCGTGTAGCAATAGTGAAATACAATATTCAGTTACCATAGCCTCCAAATCGTGATCATTATTTTTTCCTGTGCAATGAAACAGGGCATGAGAAAAAAATTGCAATGTAACATTATCATGTGACCAGACTAAAATGGATAGGTGAAAAAAAAAATCGCAATAACATATTTCATTACTCTGGTTGTTGTTATTCATCTCATAAATATATTTCATTAATCTGATTTTCAACATGTCGGATTTTGTTGTTATTCATTAACATATATCACTATAAATATATTCTCATAAATATATTTCATTAATCGATTTTTGACATGTCAAATTTTGGAAAATAATATGTTTAGGAATAAGGAAAACCAATATTCCAATTTTCGATTTTCGCATTTTCAAATTCTGATAATTCGGATTCTGAATATTGTACGTGTTCAAATAAAAAAATGCGCATCTTTTGATTTCCTATTTCCGATATTTGGGATTCTGAAAATCCTATGTCCTATTCTTTTCATTAAGGAACACCATATGTTCCAATTTTCGATTCCGCAAGATTTGATTTGTGACATTTCCGATCTCAGTTTCTAATCTCGAAATAAATTCCGTAGATAGTATTTCCGACTTTTGACGTCAGGGTATCCGAAACAGGAAAACCTCGATTTTGAGTTTTCATTTTAACTGTTTGAATTTTTTTTGCATAAATTATTTCTCCGCTAAGTCCATCATTATACACGCCCCATTTAATATCATAACTTGACATCCTTGTTGTTTACAAATGCAACTTTATAAACAATCCATATGAACTGTTTGTTAGTCGAACACGTCTTCTTGCTGCCCTTGGATACAAAATGGAAAACAACCCATACTACAAGGCTGTACAGGTCAACTTAATTGTATTATCTCCATTGGCTCCAAATAGAAATGATACATTATCTCATCGGTTCACCCTATGGTCTCCAAATTGTGATCGTTACTTTTTCATTAGGAGGTTGGCAAAAAGCATATTAAGGAAATACCTAATGGCTTGCAAATCTTAGACAAGTTAGAGTTGAAAAAAACTGAAGTTGCCATTGAGACATGGGAGGCTATGTGTGATTCAGTTGAAGTTGTAGTCAATGCAGGACAAAAATTTTGTGAAAATAGGTGACCTGCTTCAAAGAATTTGATGACCTACGCAATCACATATTTCATTACTCTGGTTTTTGTTATTCAATAACATATATCACTATAAATATATTTCATTAATCTGATTTTTGACATGTCGGATTTTGTTTTTATTCAATAACATATATCACTATAAATATATTCTCATAAATATATTTGATTAATCCGATATTCGAGATGTCGGATTTCAAAAAATACTATGTTTTGGAAAAGGAAAACCAATATTCCAATTTTCAATTTGCGCATTTTCGAATTCCGACAATACGGATTTTGAATATTGTATGTGTTCAAATTAGAAACTGCACATGTTACGATTTCCTATTTATGATATTTGGGATTCTGAAAATCCTGTGTCCTATGTTTTTCATTAAGGAAGACCATATGTTCCAATTTTTTATTCCACAATATCCGATTTGCGACATTTTCTAGCTCGAAAGAAATGTCGTACCTGCCCCATTTAATATCAGAACTTGACATCCTTGTTGTTCACAAATGCAACTCTACAAACAATCCATATGAACTATTTGTTAGTCGAACACGTGTTCTTACTACCCTTGAATACAAAATGGAAAACGACCCATACTACAAAGATGTACAGGTCAACCTAGTTGCATTATCTTCATTGTCTCTTGTCTCAACAGACATTTTACCTTGGATTCACTTGTTCAATGAAGAGACCTGTACCGACGAGAAAAGGTTGACAGCCCGTGTAGCAATAGTGAAATACAATCTTTAGTTACCATAGTCTCCATATTGTGTTGGTTATTTTTTCCTGTGGAATAAAACAGGGCATTAAAAAAAAAATTGCAATGTAACATAATCATGTGACCAAACTAAAATGGATATCTAATAAACAAAATAATTCGCATTAACATATTTCATTACTCTGGTTGTTGTTATTCATTAACATATATCACTATAAATATATTTTCGATATCTCATCAGTTCACTTGCACAATAAAGAGATGTGTAAATATATTGACCCCAACTGAAAATCAATCCATTGAGTCCATCAATCCATTCACGCACAGCACCGGTCGTATAAACAGTTGTGGTATACGAGACATAATCGAGATAGCAGAACCAAGGACCCAACTGAAGTGCATTAAAAAAAAATTGATGAAAAAAAGGTAAGGACAATCAATCAATCATGCGCAGTAACAGTTGTAACAGGCGAGTATTTGGTGAGCACGGAATGATGTCCTTTCAAAACGTCTATTTAACCGATCAACTCCATGCCGCCTTATTCAGTTGCTACTGGATCATGGGATATAATAACCAGAAATTTTAACCATGGGTGTGATGTACCTACCAAAATATTAAATAGTTACGCTGTGAAAGAAAGGCTGAGTGTTTAATCAACTGCATGCTACCTTGTTCGGTTGTTGCTGGATCACGAGATATAAGAACCGGAAAATATAACCACGGCGTGTTGTACCTAAACTCTCCAAATAACGGGTGACGCATGTCAGCAGGGGAAAGTATAGATATGTGACTATGTTTGAATAAACAAAATGACAGGCCAAGTCCCAAAATCACAACCCAACTTAAAGAACAGGTTGGCATTTGAATATGGCCAAACATTGTTGAATATTTAAATCTAAATTGATGCCATTGAATCATTCAACTTAAATTAAATTACAAAAAATAGGTTTTAATGAAAAACTCACAGGAATCATATTCCAATATGTTCAAGAACAAAATATATACACCCAAGGAATCGAATCGGCTCCATGGGCTCTATCGATTTCGAGTTCAGATTGCGAACTGTAAGTCTCCCTCACTCTCTCTCTCTCTCTCCCCCTCCCCCCCCCTCTCCCTCCCCCTTTTCCTCTCCCCCCCCCCCCCCCTCTCTCTCTCCCTCCCTCGCTCTCTCTCTCCCTCCCTCTCTCTCTCTCTCTCTCTCTCTCTCTCTCTCCTTCCCCCTCTCACTATCTCCCCTCCCTCTCGCTCCCTCTTTTCCTCTTGCTCTCTCTCGCTCTCTCTCTCTCTCTCTCTCCCCCTTTCAATAATGTTTATATATAACATTAAAAAAAAATGTAAATGTTTAAGTAATATTTGTATATAACATTAAAAAAACAATAGAAAAATGCAAATATTTATGTAATATTTATATATAAAATTAAAAAAACAACACACTTTATGAAAATGAAAATTGCATGAGTGTTGTTATGTCTTAAATTATATGAAATTAAATTCATTTGATAGCTTTGGTTGGAAGTCTCGTGTGAATTAAGTTAAATTCGTGTCAAAATTGAGTACGATAAAGTATAACTAAAACATCTCACTTTTTCGATCAAGTTTTCATTGGAACGCACTAAAATTTGTATATAACCCCAATCACAGGCCAAGTTCCAAAATCACAAGCCAACTTAAAGAATAGGGTGGCATTTGAATATGGCCAAACATTGCTGAATATTTAAATCTAAAGCGATGCCATGGAATCATTGAACTCCATTAAATTACAGAAATTAGGGTTTTATGCAAATCGCCATTATAAAAAACTCATCGGCATCATATTCCAATATGTTCAAGAACAAAATATATACACCCAAGGGATCGAATCAGCTCCATGGGCACTATCAATTTCCGGTTCGGATTGCGGAATTCGGCTCCTCGATTTACGAAACAGGGTTCTTGCATTTCATTAACAACCATAATCTCCAATTTTAAGACATTGTAAAAGATGCATGGCTTATCTGAAATAGTTTTGTAAATATAAGAGTTTTTTAGAAACAATTTACTTTTTCAAAATAGATAATAATGTGAAAATGGAATTGTTGTAAAATTTATTCTGTATATATTAACTGTATTATTTTTACATTCACATTTATAAAAGGTTTTGTAGTTCTTGATGTTAATGCAAATCCGATCAACCAAGTTCAACATATATTTGTCATGTAATTCCCATATTTAGTATGCAATTGCATTTCTGCTATTGAGTATGAAGCTTATGTTGAAAGGCACAAAAAGCAAATGGAGAATGGAAACAACCAAATCAAACATTATTAAATTTGGAGAATTGAAATTGCTTGAAGTTATATCCTGCAAAAAACTTTTTCAATTAATTAATTTATTTACTCAAATTGACTCATATCATGATTATGTCCTATTTTCAACCAAGTCTTAGCAAAAAGAGACACGGTCAACAAATGCATTAAATAAGACAAATCCCTTAGGACATAGCTTCACTTCACAAATTTACAACTTTTTTTTTTATAAAATATATTTTAAATTTGTTAAATCATAAACCATAGTTGTTAAACTTCTATAGTACAAAACGCATTACATTTTGATTACTATTCCAATCTTTTAATAAGTGATTTTTTTTAAGATGATGTTATACACCCTTTAAAGAAAGATAAAAATAACGATATTGAAATTCACTTATATAATACTCCAATGCTTCTCGTCAATGTATTATCAAATATTGATAACAATATGAATAAATGTTTACCAAGGAAACTTGAGTCTTCATCTTGTTAAGTCACTATTTTATTTATAATATAATTATTTTATTCAGGGTTTATGTTGAATATTTCACTATTATATTTATAATATAAAATTGTATTCAAGGTTTATGTTGAGTATTTTCTTTTAGAAAGTATCAATATCTTTTTCTGAATCTGTGATTCATATTTTATTTTTTTAAATTAGTTGTAATGTGTTAGAAAATTTCCAATATTCTTGATCTCGGAAACCGAATACACCACATCTTTTTGGACTGAATGTTTGTTTCCCGATCTCTGATTCCCTATTTAGCAAATTGGAAATCATACACATTACATTATTTATTTAATAAAACTCATTACATTATTATCCAGTGTACATTTCAAACTCTAAATCGTTTCGGATCCAATATATATTACAGTGTACCATAAACCCAACATTTCATGTGTTATAAACTCGGGATGAATGTGTTATAAAAGTCATTTTTTGAAGAAGTAAATATATTTTCCATTTTTTAAAAATTTTATAAAAGCAAATATATTTTCCAATTTTACGGTGTACCATAAACCCGGGAAAAATGTGTTATAAAAGTCATTTTTTGAAGAAGTAAATATATTTTCCAATTTTTTTAAATTTTATAATGACTTATAAATTAATAATGTTTCTCATTTGTACAATGAGATCATAATTTTTTTAATATATAAAAAACTAGGTAAAAAAACAATTTTTTAAATCTATAGAACATTTATTATATACATTATAATTATTTTTATACATATACTCAAATAACAGTTTTTTAGATCTATAAAACATTTATAGATTTATAACAGTTTTTTATACATTCCGACTTTCGCATACGCTGAAATAGGAAAAAAATTTGTCTCATATTTCTTTTATCTTATTCCCTATTTCCGAAAGCTGAAGTCGGGAATAAGGGTATACTTGAAATAGGAAAATTTTTTGTCTCATATTTCTTTTATCTTATTCCCTATTTCCGAAAACTGAAGTCCAGAATAATGGTATACTTGAGAATAATAGAGCTTAAATCTATGAGATAATTAAATGGTATAATAATAACAATTATGCATATAAAATACATAATGGGTATTGTGTAATTATTCTCGTCTAGTTTGAAGATGGTTCTCATGTGTTCTGAAATATTCTTTGAAATGGGAAATCCTTTGCTATGCTCAATTATTTTTAAATTTGGCAGCTTGTTTTATAAAAGAGAAGCATGTGTACCTTGTTGATGGGAATCCATATCAAATTGAGATTGGAGAGAAACATGCGGCGATTCATAGTAGGGATGGCCGATACCACTGCAGAAACTCTCAACGGCTCTATGCTTACTTTCCTTTCTACCATGGCAATAGATTACAGCACCTCACCAACAACTCGATTGAAAAAAAAATGATAATGCTTACCACTTTTGGTTATCATAAAATCCTTTTTATAATGTTTCCGATTTGCAATAGCAAATTGATGGGTGACATCATGGGAACCATATTGTGATATTGGTGGTTTGAATAGTAGCTTGGTTTTAATGGCGATTTAGATGTTTTTCAAGTTATTATTCAAAAAATTTGGTTTTTTTAAATAATGAATATATATTTATTTATTTTTTCATATATCTCGTTTTTTTAAATAATGAAATTTTATTTTAAAATAACCAAATTTAAAAATAAATATATAAATAATCATTATATATTTATTAAAAAAAAAATATTCATAACGTTATTTATCAATATTTAAAAAAAATATTTATTACATTAACATTATTCAAGTTATTTATTTATATTATTGTTTATTAAATAATATTCATATAAAATACATAACATGCTTATATAGATTTAAATATATAAATTGCTACACTAGATGCTTTATATGAAGAGACAACCAAATCTCTCTCTTTCTTTGAATCACTCTTATTCAAACATGTTTACAGGGAGCGAAATGCAGATGCGAACAAACTCTCAAAGGCGGGTCTAAATTTACAATGGGGACACTAGAAAATTTTGGAGATAAAAGACTTAGAGGCCTCAGAATATCCACACAGGCCTTTTATTATTTTGCCACACTAAATCGTTAATATGAAGTATTTTTTGGGACAGTCCTCAAGCATCATGCAGCAGACCTTAAACACAGGTTAGACTCAAACTCTCTTTATCAGTTTATAATCATCTCAGAGGATGGAAAACAGTTTCGTCCTGAAGCTGCCTTACATGGCCATTTTCTGCCAACAGACATATTAGTCTATCAAGACTAGTCTTGGTTTTTTTTCAGATCCCGAAAGGGAGAAGCAACTACATCAGAAAAAATGTGAGAACAAATGTAAATCTGCATAGCAGGAACAGATTACATACTATATTTGTATGTAGGTTTTGATTAATAAAAATCAGTTTTTTTTCTTTCGTAAAAAATATTTAAATATATAAAAAATTAGGTAAGAAACAATTTTTTAAATTTATAGAAGCATGCTATGTATTTTATATGCATAATTGTTATTATTGTACCATTTAATTATCTCATAGATATAAGCTCTATTATTCTCAAGTATGCCATTATTCTCGACTTCCGCTTTTGGAAATCGAGAAATAAGATAAAAGAAATATGAGACGGAGACTTTTCCGATACTTCGGATCTCTGAAACCGGAATTGTCATTTCTAGTTAATAATTTTGTCTGATTTCCCATTTCTCGATTTTCGATATTCCAATATTCTGGATCTCGGAAACCAGAAACACCACATCTCAGACTTCAGAATCGGAAATCTTAACTTTTATTTCGTGCCACAATCTTCCGAAATCTTATTTTTTCCAGCTTCCCGATTTTCGAGTAACATTTGTATATAACATTAAAAACAAAAAATTAAATAATATAATTTGCTAGAATCATGGAATTCCGGTAAATTAGAATGGTTGAAATTGTAGTTTTCATGGCTTAAATTACTATTTTGATAATTTAGACGGTTTTAAAATTTAGTTTATTATGGATCATTATGATTGTTGAATTGTTTTAAAAATTATTTTACGATAGATTATTATGATTGTTGTAATAAGCACCTAAAAGTAATAAGATAAGAAAATTATAATAAGTAAAAATTTAGTAATCATTTTCTGTAATTATATTAACACTAAGCATTAAGTACACTAAGACATTTTGCTAAGACAATTATATTGGTATGAGTTTTTTAATAAGATAAGACTTTTATGTGCTTATTAGATATTTTCGTTTCATTACTTTTGGGTGTGTAGGTGCTTAAGCCAATTCAAGTTGTATAATTGCAGATAAGAGATTTCATATATTCATTTCTTATCTCTACTTTGTATATATTTACAGGTTGGGATTACAACCACTAATTTTTGTATTCAGAGTTCTAATTCACCCATCATCATTATGAATACATACTTTAGGAATTCTTATTAGTTAAGATATAATATTAGTTTAAATCCTTATAAAGATTTTAGGATAAATTTCTTATCAGATTTGTGTTAAATTAGTTTTAAAATCTTCTATATTTTTTTAGGGTTTAGACTAGATTTATCATTTAGTCATGATAAAGTTACTAATCCAATTGTTTCATAAACATAGCAAACAGTATTGAGTCCATACATAAAAACCCTATATCCCAGTAACATTATAAATTATATATTAAATGACAGGATTGAGAATTATGAGCATGCAGAAAGAACGGTCGGCAATGAAAAAATGCTCTGCAAGTGTTCAGTGGATGGTAGAAGGTTTTTCAGAGCCTTTGTAGGTCGGTGGATTCCCATCAGCAAAAATCAAGATGGTTCCTACTCCTCCTCGGGAGGAGAGGGACCGCGGGATCCTGGAAGATGTGGAGGTAGAGACAACCACAATGGGATCAGATAAGGACAAAGGAAAAATAGTATTCAATGCCCAGACAAATGCCAAAGCCGGGGAAGGGTGCAGTCGAACAAGAAAAGAGGAAGTCATTAACCAGGGTACAAGAAGGACTGGACAATGTGTCCCAAAATCCAATACGGTCCCTTGACTACAGATCAAGTCAGACAGAGTCAGGGACGAGATTCAATATATGAAGGAAAGGGCCCTCATAGGAAAATTCATGGGGATCTGGCCCATAGAAAAGATGTTGGTGGGCTGGATAAACTCTACATGGAAACCCCAAGGCCACTATGACCTCCAGTTGGGAGCTAAAGGATTTTTTACCATCATATTCTTCAACGAAGAAGACAGAAGTAATATCTTTGAGAATGGCCCCTACTTTTTTAACTCGGCAGGTCTATTCCTAAGACCCTGGAAAGAGCGATTCAACTCGAATAAAGAAAACCCGACTATTGCTCCAGTTTGGATCATAATGTATTCCCTACCTTCGAAATATTGGAAGGAAGAAACTCTTATAGACATAGGGAACACCCTGGGGACCTTCATCAAAGTCTCTAAACAAATGAGACAGAGAAAATACATCTCATTCACCAGGATATGCATCTACCTAGACATCTCAAGAGATCTACCGGATGGAATAGAGCTAACATGGGAAGACGAGGAATGGTTTCAAGCCATAGACTATGAGCAAATCCCATTTAGATGCAGGCGTTGCCATGAACATGGGCATTTGTTCAGAGACTGCCCCCAAATCAAGAGATCAGGTGGGAAGCAAGAGCTAGACCAATTGGACGTGGAAGGCTTTACCAAAATCCAAAATAAAAAGAGGCAAGCCAGAAATACTTCGAGTCCTGATGTCCACAAAAGGGTGCAAACCCAGAACCGGTTCACAACCCTTCAAGAAGATCAGTCTTTAAAAAAGGCCAAAGCTCAGACAGCAGATTCGCAGGACAAAAACCCAAGCAGTCATCAAGGTGAAGAGGATAAAGAAATATCAGGAGAGGCCAAGAATCAAGTCCCATTGGTTTCTCCTTATATTATGTATGTTTCCCTGGAGGGTTTCTCCCTAATTCGGCCTGAGGAATCCCAAGTAGAACCAGGATCAGGGGATGGCGCCTCAGAAGACATGGAGGTAGGAGATTTAGACCTTGACAGAATGGAGGCAGCTTGCTCTGATCAAGAACCAGCAAAAATCCCCCCACAACAAGTTTCTCTTCTAGAGAAAGCGATCATTCAAGCTAAGAATGCAAATACCCTAGGAGTAGTGACAGAATCTCTCAAAGTCATAGATGGTAAAGGGAAACACTCAAAAAAAGAAAAAAGAGGAAGACCAAGTAATATCCAGAGAATCAAAGCTATAGGAGAACAACTGGTGGCTTCAGGGCAGTATCCAACCATAAATGCAGCACTTTCCCCCCCCCCAATTAACTCCGTATTAATGCAGATTACAACCTGGAACATCAGAGGTTGTAACAGTGCTCTAAAGAAGCAAATTCTGAAAAGAAGAATAGATAAGGATAATTCAAGGATTATTTTCCTTCAAGAAACCAAATGCTCAGGAGAAGAGTTAGCAAAGATAACCCAAAAAATCTGGAAGGGATGTGAATCGGTCACCATTGATGCTAGAGGAGCGGCTGGCGGGCTAGGTATTCTATGGAATCCCCGAATAGTGACCTTATCAGGGTTTCTTACGACCACCTTTTCTATTTCTGCTGAGTTCCACATACTCGGCACCCGTATTTGAGGATTCATATCCAATGTCTATGGCCCTTTGAAGGCGGACCAGAAGTAGGCTTTTATCGAGTCTATCACAGACCTAAAAACCCTTTCTCAGAACAGAGCATGGATTATTGGAGGTGACTTTAACCTGATAGCGAATCTCGACAAAAAAAAAAGGTGGTATCCGCAGCCTAAACTCAGCCAGCACTCCTTTTAATAACATCATCTCTGACCTGGATCTGATTGATGTCAGAATGACCAACGGTATTTTCACTTGGAACAACAAACAATCTGGAGATAGAGGCATTGCCTGCAGACTCGACAGATTTCTGCTATCTGAACCGGTCATGATGGCTGGAGGAAACATCCGAGCGATTTTCCTACCAGTGGTTGACTTGGATCATTGGCCCATAACTCTAGAATGGGAGAATGTGGAAGTCCACCCTCCAAAGCCTTTTCGTTTTGAAAAATTCTGGCTCCTACATCTTGACTTCCAAGAGAAAATCAAATATTGGTGGGTAAAATCACCCCCTGTCAAAGGTACCCACATGTATCAGTTCCAACAAAATCTTAAACACCTCAAAGAATGCATTAAAAAATGGAACAAGAACTCCTTCGGCAATATTTTTCAAGAAAAGCAAGTTCTAGAGATCAAGATCTAGCATCTCTAGTCCCAAGTTATTCTCAACGGTTACTCCGAGGCTCTGAGGCTTCAGGAAAAGACCCTCTTGCAGAAATTCAAACAAAGAGAGAGACAAGAGGAAGTCTATTGGAGCCAAAAATCCTGCATCAAGTGGCTTCAAGACAGGGAATGTAACACCAGTTTTTTCCACAAAGCGACCATTCAACACAGGAAGGGCAACAGATTGGACAAACTAAAGAAGGAGGATGGGAGTATTGTTGAAACCCAAGACGATTTGGAGAACACTCTTAACCATTACTTTGCTAACCTCTTGCAAGAACCGGATAGAGATAGGGAGGAAGCTCAAAGAGAGGTTCTCAGACACATCCCCAAATTAATCATGGAGGACCACAACAAAGTGCTTGGCAAAGCCATCGAGATGTCAGAAGTTGAAATGGCGGTGACCCAAATGACTAAAGATAAAGCACTAGGACCTGATGGCTTCACTTCTAATTTTTTCCATGCAGGTTGGGAATGGTTGAAAGAAGAAATTGTAGCCATGGTGGAGGACTCTCGGATATCGAGGAATATCCTCAAAGTTCTCAACTCAACTTTTCTGGCTCTCATTCCAAAAGAAAGTGGCACAGAAGACCCTCGTAAACTCAGACCGATTGCTCTATGTAATGTCATCTACAAAATTATCTCAAAGGTAATAGCTATCTGGTTGAAGCCACTCCTCCCTCTTATCATTTCCCCGGAGCAAGCTGGCTTTGTGGAAGGAAGACAAATCTTGGATGGCATCATCTTAGTCGATGAAACCATCCACTCTCTCAAAGCAACCAATTCTCCAGGTATGCTTCTTAAACTTGATCTTTCAAAAGCCTACAATAAATTGAATTGGCATTTTTTGGAGGGAATTTTAAAAGCGTTTGGCTTTGCGGATGAATGGACTAATTGCATCATGAATCTGCTTTCCTCTACTTTCTTTTCCATTTTGGTTAATGGTTCTCCCTCATGCCCTTTCAATGCTTCTAGAGGAATAATATAGGGGAATCCTCTATCCCCGTTCCTCTTCATATTAGTTGTTGAAGGACTTGGAAGACTGATCAAGAATAGCCGAGAAGAGAATAAAATCTGTGGGTTGTCCTTAACGGAAGGAATGGACCCACAAACCCATCAACAGTTTGTGGATGACAATATGTTGATGGGCCCATCCTCGGTACATGAAGCCAGGGGAATCAAAGATTGCTTGAATACATTTATCGAAGCTAGTGGCCTTGAAATCAACAAGGAGAAATCTCAGACCTACTTTTTAAACACTCCCAAGATCACTAAGCGAAACATCCTTAGAATTTTAGAATTTCAGGAAGGAATCCTCCCTTCTAAGTATCTAGGTGCCCCAATGGCATAATCTACTATCAATCAAGTATCTTGGAAAGAGTTGTTGTACAAGATCAACAAAAAGCTCAGCCTTAGGTCCAAGATCAAGTATCTTGGACCTACATAACCCTTAATTTTCCAAGTAGACTTATCCTGGTGAAATCGGTCCTGCAGGCGATGCCAATGTATCTCTTTTCAGTTTTGGCAAACCCAAAAGCCATCATAAAACAAATCAGAAATATACAGAGACAATTCCTATGGGGGTCACTAAAGATATAAGAAAATGGCCATTGGTGGACTGGCAAACCATCTGTACCCCGAAGAGTTTAGGAGGCCTAGGTCTCAGAGACCCCTTGGATAATAATAAAGTCATGAGTGCTAATATCTGGTGGAGATGGGCGAACTACCATGAAGAACCGTGGGCCAAATTGTGGCATTTGAAATATGCACCCCAATGGCCACATCAAACCTTGGTCAGGTTTGGGGAAGACCCTCTCGGATCCAACATCTGGAAAAAAGCTCAGAAAAATCAGGGGTTGGTGCAAAAACACAGTTTTTGGGAAGTCAGGAATGGTCAAAATGTAAGATTCTCGAGCGAAGATCTAAACCAAGAACCAACTATATCGTGTGGGGAAGACACACTTCTTTTACACTCTTTCCTTCAAAACAATGCAATGGCTAATGTGGCAAAATTTTGGGATCATAACACTGCTGATCAAAGGTTCAGAAGATGGAAGGACAAGAGATGGTGGTAAGACAAGGCACCAGGGGAAGACTTAGATAACTTCCTAGCAGAGCTCTCCAAGAAAATATTCCCCCTAAGTGCCAAACCAGACAAGCTAAGGTGGGGGTACTCTACCTCAGGCAATTACAATCCAAAAGAAACCATAGGCTTGCTAACAAAAACCCTCAATGTAATCCCAGAAGCTAAGTGGATTAAAATCTGGAAGGGTGGATGGTGGCCCAAAATTACTATCTTCTGCCAGTTGGTTATTAAACTTCGCATCCTAACCTGGGACAACTTATAGGTAAGAGGTTTTATTGGGCCATCTCAATGTTGCTTGTGTGAGGAGAAGGTAGAGACTATTAATAATTTGATGGACAAATGCAGGGTGGCCAATGCCTTATGGGAGAGGGGGCGACCATTTTCAGAAGAAACCACAGAAACAGGGGAAGACCTGACCTAACCATTGCAGAGTGACCCACTAATAACTTCAAAAACAAAATTGTGAATCATTTATGGGAACTTTTCCCTGGCTTCATAATCTGGGAAAAATGGAAGACAAGAAACAAACAAATATTTGAGAACAAAGATAGAAAACCCGAGGAGATGTGGAACTCCATTACAAACCATATGAAAGAAACTATAACCTTGCAATCTTGGTCGCGGGAAGAATTCAGTGCGGAAAGCAATGAGTGAAGTATTTTGCAGGCTTTTGGGGTTGATGAATTACCTCCAGACAATTCAATTGCTTGCTTGGGGCCGGTACACGTCTCCAGCCCGTTGTTTTGGATCCCTCCTTCCTTTGGAACCTTCAAACTCAATTTCGGTGGTGCTGCTAAAGGTAATCCGGGACCAGCTGAATATGGAGACGTAATTCAGAATTCGAGGGGCTGCATCCTTAGCCTGTTATGGGGCTCAATAGGGACAAACACGAATAAAATGGCCGAGCTAGAAGGGCTAATCAATGGCCTGATCTGGGCTAAGCAAACTGGTAAACTTCTACTGGTGGTGGAAGGGGACTCCCAAATCATTATCAACATGGCTCACAAACTCCAAGCAGGATTCCTCACGACCCAAGTTTCCCAAAACTGGAGATGGGAGAGCAGAATATTAGTCCTCTGGAAGATCCTAGCAGGAGAGGAAGCCCTCCTGTTAACTCACGTCAAGAGGGAAGGGAACAGGGTAGCGAACGCCATGGCTAATTCAGATGTGGAGAGTGAATTTTCCTTTCATGCAGAGAATAAGGAGGACGAAGGAAAAACTCAGCAAGTCTAGAATGGGTGCTCCAAGGTGGCACAGGAAGACGTGAGGCAAAACGAATCACACCATGCATGCGAAGGACAGATGGCCCAGATCTAGGGTGAGGTCCGATGTTGGAGTGTCGGAGTGTCATCATCTCAGCTAGGCCCACCACAGCTGGATCGACGATCGTGGCTGGAAATGGGAGTCATCGTCCGCCAGCTGGGGCTCGAGGTGGCCCGTCTTAGCATACGGCCTTTCTGCCCTAACACGCGGAACCTTTCCATTTTTCGACGCTCAACACGCAGCCGGTGTATGATGTTCGTGGTTCCAGCACATGGAAACCTCCATAATGGATGGGATGATCGGATTTTCATTCTCTGCAAGGGTTGCCATAAAGACGGACTCGTGGGAAGGAGAGAAGTTATAGGAGTGGGTACTGCTCTAGATAGGAAGCTTGACAGTCTGGAAGCTATGAAGGAGGACCATATCCATTGGCATGCCGTAAATATTGAAGTCATGAATCACTCACAGTGGATGAGAGATCGTCCCGATCATGGCGAGTTGCAGAGCATAATGACAGGAAAAGGGATAGTAAAGGAAGGTGATAGCAGGGGCAGATCCTCGGTGGTGGAATGTCCTATTTATATCCACCCGTCGGAGGCTCTGTTCCACCCATTTATCTTCTCCCCCTCTTGTTTCTATCTTCTGATCATTTGAAAGACTGCGCCATGCCCAGACTATGGAGGGTAAGATCCGGAGCGAGAGGCCACAATCGAGGGATTAACCTCAGTGAGGCCTTTGTTGATGCTAAGGTAGATCCAATACCCCAGGCGACTGCTCCTTTTAATTGGGACGATCAATACTTGTCTGAAACTCCACCGGCGGTTGACGCCTACATTGTTATCATGGAAATCGATCTCCTCAGGGAGTTCGAATCGATCATGGGATGCCCCCTGGTTCCCAACCCATTCTGGACTGCGCGCATTTTGCTTGCTCGTGACATTCAAGCCAAAATTCAAACTGCACAAGGAATCCGTGAGGCTATGGAAACTATCCACCATGGACAACAAGAAAGTGCAGCAGGTTTCTGCCTGTTGGAACAAATCGCATAGAATATGCTGACTAATCCTGAAGCTGTGCCTGAGAATCCGAGGATCACACTAGTTAACTCTCCAGCCACGCATCCTCTCAGGGAGGAATTTCCAGGCAATATCCCCAGCGAACCTGGCCGTTATCTCGTAATGCGGTTTGAAGGTAGTTGGTCTTCTTTGTGGCACGCAGAGGGTTCCCATGCCTTTTGATTGGTCTCAATTTCTACACCTGTTAATGGCCTCTGTACCGCTTTGCTTTCTTATGGGTATGTGATAGGTATCGTTAATGTTAGGTAGGCCGTTTGTGGTCAGACTGGGCTATAGAGTTTTTTTGTAACCTGTGTTTTGAGAACCAGGCATAGTCAAGCCTGCTTCTCCTTTTGTTTTTGCAAGCAGTTTCTGTCTTTTTGGGCTGAAGCTCATGTTTTTTTTACCAAAGGATCAGCCTCTCTCTGTAACATTTTTGTATCATAATAGAATCTCTTACTTACAAAAAAAAAAAAAATTATCTATTAAATTATTTTATTAAGATAGAGCTCNTAGTAATATTTAAGTAATATAGGAATCAGAAATAACATTAAATTATATAATTTGTTGGAATCCTCGAATTTTGGTAAATTAGAATGGTTGAAATTGTAGTTTTCATGGCTTAAATTACTATTTTTTTTAAATTTAGTTTAGTATGGATCATTATTATTGTTGAATTGTCTTAAAATTTAGTTTATGATAGATTATTATGATTGTTGTAATAAGCACGTAAAATTAATAAGATAAGAAAATTATATTAAGTAAAATTTAGTAATTATATTAACACTGAGCATTAAGCACACTAAGACATTTTGTTAAGACAATTATATCGGTATGAATTTTTTTAATAAAATAAAGACTTTTATGTGCTTATTAGGTATTTTCGATTCTTGAGCTCCTTGGACCTAGAAATCGAAAATCTTAATTTTTCTCTTGTGCCACAATCTCCCGAAATCTTAGTTTTTCCACCTTCGAGATTTTCGAGTAACATTTGTATATAACAATAAAAAAATACAAATATTTAAAAAATATTTGTATATAACATTAAAAAACAAAAGAAAATGCAAATGTTTAAGTAATATTTGTATATAACATTAAAAAAACAATAGAAAAATGCAAATATTTAAGTAATATTTATACCTAGTAATATTTAAGCAATATCGAAATTGGAAAGCCAGCAAATTATTTTTCTAAAATAGGAAATAAAAAATAGGAAATCGACAATCATTAAATAATATTTACATATAATTTAAATTTTAAAAAACAGCTTAATATAAAATAAAATAACAAACAACATATATATATATATATATATATATATATATCAATTAAATAATTGGCTTTCATATGGAAAAGAAAAAGTTAGAAATCGGAGAAAGGAACGTTATTAAAATAAAAAACAGGTAAATTATTTCAACAAAAAATTGAGTCTTCGGTTTATGATATCCAAAATATGGAAAATCGGAAATCAGGTATACCCTACATTGATATTAATTTGGATGCTACTAAAAACATGCTGGATAAAACATGATTTGAAAAATAAAAGCCAAAAGAATTATCTAATTGTAACCCTGTGTAAACGGTGTGAAAAAAAAATCGCTGTGAAAAAAAGAAACAGATTTTATATATTAAAATAGTCAGCCTTGTGAAAATGTTGAGTTTGTGTGAAATTTTTGTATCTATGAGTTCTGAATTTGACATTTTTTTGTTTTAATGGCAATAGTGATGATAAGAATAAATTCAGCGGCCAAAAGAATTCTCTACATGTGGAAAAGTTTCTCTACCTATGGAAAAATAATTCTCCAATGGCGTGAAAACCCTGTGTAAACTGCGCCGTGAAAAAACGAGTTCTGAATTTGACAATTCTTTATTTTGTTTTCCATAAAAAAATTGTATATGTGAGTTTTGAATTTGGTACTTGCTACAATAGCCTGCATTTTCTCTCTGGTTCTTCAATCTTCACCAAATGTAGAGGCAAACCGATAAAAAAGAACGCAGAGCGAGTTTAAAATAAGGATGGACTTGGTGGAGAAAGAAGTTACACGGAAATAATACGAACAGACAGAATAAACTCTCCAATCACAATGCGACACATGTCGGGATGTTAATAGCCAAGAAGACAAGAAATATTTTGAGACAACTTCTTTCATTGTGAAAACGCCTACGACATAAATATATCTATTTCAGAAGATATAATTAGAAGAATAAAAAGTTATTATTATTATTTTAGCAAAGAATAAATTGTTATTATTATTATCATAAAAATGGGAAAATAAATTATTATTATTAAGAAAGAAAGATCTATTAAAACTTTAAGTATTAAATAGAAAAAAATAAAAAATATATCAAAATTATTTTAATTTTAATATAAAAATTAAAAATTAATATAATATTTATTCAAAACATGTATATATTAAAAAAATTATAATATATCAAAATAATAAAATCAAATTTTTATATAAAAATTTTCATGCAAATTTTACTTTATAAACTTTTATAATAATAACAATCATAATAACAACTTGTATATCATAACATGTTGAATAATTAATATTTTAAAATGAGAAATGTATTTAATTCTCTTCATTTTAGATTGAAAACAAATTAAATTTTGATATAAAATAAATATATAAGTAACTTATAAAAGAAAATCATTATTAAAAAAATTATTCAAAAATTGTTTATATAATATTATTTTATTGAATATTACTTTTAAATTAAAATTTCTTCTAAATATTACTATAATTAAGTTGTAAAAGTTTTCATAATGAAAGAAGTTGTCTCAAAAGAGTTTTCGTCTCCCTAGCCATTAACATTCTGACATGTGTCGCCTTGATGATTGGTGAGTATAGGCACAGCACGCCATGGTTAAAATTTCTGGTTATTATATCTCGTGATCGTGCAGCTGCATGACGGAAGAAGGCGGCATGGAGTTGATCTGTTAAGTACACGTTCTGAAAACGCTCACGCTTGATTCTGTCAGGATTTATTCTGTCTGTTCGTATTCCTTGCGTAACTTCTTCCTCCGCCAAGGCCATCCTTATTTTAAACTCGCTTTGTGCTCTTTTTTTATCGGTATCCCTTTAAGTTTGGCGGAGATTAAAGAACCAGAAATAAAATGAAGGCTATTACAGGAAACACGCCCATGGTTAAAAATTCCTTAGCGTAAACATATAATGCAAATTGTAACTCCAACTGTGGCTGATGAAGCCAACACTAACCTAGCTATGTAGGATTCACGATAACATGCAACAGCGACAATCAACGATTTCAGTACTTGCTCTTATACTCCCTTCCAACTCATACCTGCCGGCTCTGCAAGAATCATGGGAATATTTTGACTGGTAATATACTTGATGCTCTTACTGGCTATAGTTGCTCAGATTAGAAGGAGGATGAGCCATATGATCGTCACTGTCATTACCGCACCCGAGATAAAGAGCGAAGTCAGGTTAACTTTCTTGGCATGTGGTCAGGGATCGAAGATCAAAGAATAGCTCGGAGAAAACATTGAGGAATACACTGAATCCGACCGTTGCTATTTTTGTCCATTTCTCTTCATATCCAGGACGTGCCATTGTGAGCGGGAAAAAAGCTATCACACACAACATTCTCTGGTCGTATGTATCATAAACAAGTTATTCATAACTATATCACCAGGAACAACGTTATTATTAGGTAAATTTTGCAAGGCCTCATTGAGTTCATTAGTTGGATGGGGAGAGCACTTGAGATGAGATCATTCCCTGGAACCCAATGAGCTCTCTTCTAATATGCATTCCACATATCTTTTCGGATAAGGTTAATGAATACAAGTGCTCCTGAGATATACCCCAATAACTGGAAAAACTCACCAACGGTGAACCGCGGCTCATCTACCATGATTCAGAATAACAAAATGTAAGAAAGATCAAAAGGAGATAGAACAATCCTGAGTGAAGAAAGACATGACATAAGAGGTACTTTCCAACGTTTAATCTTTCAGATGTTGCTTTTTCTTATATTTTGAAATCAAAAATAAATTCTAGAAAATCTCTGTTGTCACTGCATTTTACAAATTATTGGGTTAGGTTAGAGTTGCTAGATTAGGGAATTTTTTGTCGCCGGCCACAGAGACACAGAAAATGGCACTAAGAGTGGCGATATTGAAGAACTGGACCTGAGATCAAATCGGCTACATTCAACGTTTTCATGATTTTCCAGTTTCAGATTTCTGGTTCGGAATTCAACTCTTAGACTTTTTAAACGGGATTTCCAGACTTCTCCAGGAGCACTATCATGCTTTTCCAGTTTCCAATTTCCTGTTCAGAAGTAGCCTCCTAAACTTTTTAAACCGGATTTCCGGACTTCTCCACTTTTCTGTTAGGGAACCCGGTTCAGGGATGGAGAGAAAATAATTTCCAATGAGTGCAGTGACCGAGGGACCTTCGGTTAAAATTTCCAAGGGCGCAGTAAGTTTGAATTCGTCCCTTCCAAACCCCCAAAATCCGTGCCTCTGAAACAACAAACACGGCCCACACACTATCCCAACAAATGTACATTTTACTTATAGAATCCAGGAAGAAAATAATTTATTCCGAGTGGTTTTGACAGTCGAAAACATGGTAACTAAGATGGTTTCGGAGCAAGAAATTGCAGAGCGCCTAAAGGAAATTTTGCAAACAGCAGACTTATTTTAGCTATTTCGGCATCTCAGGAGGAAGCCAAATGCTTTTTAAAGCATGGAGGAGAATTGCAAATCTTTCCCTTTCGAGATTGTAAGGACGTAGGTACAATTTCATTGTTTATAGATACCATTATATCTACAATTATTGATGGAGTCCTTGACTGTCCACGCCTCAGCATTTTCTTGCTATGTGAAAAAAAGTTCACATCAATTTCTAAAATGTTTTTCAAGAATCTTAAATATCTGGTTGTGCTAGATTTAAGTGGAACTATGGTCGAGTCTGTCGAGAATTTAAACCATGTCAAATTCCTGAATTTATCGAGGACAAGGATAAAGAAGATGCTGAATTCATGAGTGGTCTCTGAAGCCTCCAATTTCTTGATGTTCCAATTTCTTGATGTTAGTTGGTGTGATGATTTATATAGGCTGCATTCAGAGATAGGTCTGCATAAATCTTTGCTACACCTGAACATGAAGGGCTGCAAAAAACTGAAGTCGTTGCCTTCTGGGATATCGAGGCTATGCTCTTTACTAACGTTGAAGTTGAAAGGAATTGTATTCAACCGGAAACTAGAATCTAAAGCCCTTCGATGGAGGTATTTGCAAAAATTCCCCCAACCGCAACGCCTATCAGCGACATTCAACGGTGAAACAATATCAATGCAAAGTTCTCCCTACAACAAGATGTGTGAACTTAAGAAAAAGATGAAGGTGATGTCCTTGCAATATGATGATTCTTTAGACCTACAAAAAGAATAACGGATGGACCTCGACCATGATATTCCAAAGGATGGGCCGGACCATTCTCAAAACAAAAAAAGAATCATATTAATAAAAACATAGGATTTAACAGATATTATAATAATAACAACTTCTGAGATCTGAAATGTCGAAAATCAGAAATGGGGGAATCGAAAATCAGAACATATGGTATTTCTTATTGGAAAACATAGAATTTGAAAATCGGAAATAGAGTAATCGAAAATCAAAACATAGGGTGTTTCTTATTGTAAAACATGGGATTTCTAGAATCCTAAATATGATTTTTTTTTTTAATAATAGGATTTCTCAATCTAAAATATCATTTAGTGCACTATTAATTCATGTTATTTATATTTTTCATGAACATATAGGCATAAATTCAAAGAAAATTTATAAAAACAATATAAATTATTAAATTTTAAGAAGTTAATTGTATTTAGTTAAAATATTAATATTAAAAAAAACTATTAACAATGTAAATATAAGTTTAAATAAAAATGAACTTGTATTAATTTAACAATTAATAAAAAAAATCAATAATTAAAAGAAAAATCTCTCAAAACAAAAACAAAAAAAAATAATCATATTAATAAAAAACATAGTATTTAATGATTTTACAATAACAACTCCTAAACAAAACTTCCGAATTTAATTTACAAAACTTCTTAGATCCTAAATGTCGGAAATCATGGAATAGGATATCTGAACATGAGGTGTTCCTTATTGGAAAGCATAGGATTTCCTAAATCCGAAATATGATTCTTTTTTTTTTATAATAGGATATACGAAATATCATTTAGTGCATTATTGATTCATGATATTTACATTTTTTAGGAACATATAGCCATAAATTCAAAGAAAATTACAAAATATAAATTATTAAATTTTGAGAAATTAATTGTATTTACTTAAAATATTGATATTTTAAAAAATTGATTATCAATGTAAATATAAGTTTAAATAAAAATGAACTTGTATTAATTTAAGATTTAATAAAAAAACAAATTCAATAATTAACAAAAAAGCTCTCAAAACAAAACAAAAAACGAATGATATCAATAAAAAACGAACGGATTTTACACTAACAACTCCAAAGCAAAACTTCCTGATTTTATTTACAAAACTTCCGAGATCCAAAATGCCTGAAAATGGAAATCAGGGAATAGGAAATCAGAACATAGGGTGTTCCTTATTGGAAAACATATGATTTCCGGAATCCGAAATGTCGGAAATAGAAAATCAGGGAATCGAAAATCCAAACATAGGGTGTTCCTTATTAGAAAACATAAGATTTTCGGAATCCCAAATATGATTCGTTTTTTTTAATAATAAAATTTACAGAATCTGAAATATCAATTAATGCATTATTATTTCATAATTCATCAAAGATCTAATTTGAATTATTATAAGATAGATTATTAACTATGTTTTCAATCATACTAATCATTATTATTTTTATTAACAATTTTTTTTGTTTTTAAGGTTACAATTAATTAATTTATAAATGATTTCACAAAATCAAATTTTATCATTCCTATTTGAGATTTTTGAATTATTGACTAATCTAAAGCCAAATGGTTCCTACTTTTGCTATGTTTCTACACTGTCACCTTTCTGAAATATTTTAGCATTCCTTGTGTAAATATTATCACGTAAATAACTATTTAATGTGTAGAATTCGGTGATTGAAATTTGGAATGGATAAGTACATTGATTTATTAACTAAGAATAAAGCATTGGATAAAGGCTTTGATTTATTTCATGGACTTTGTGTTTGAATTGTCAAAGCCATGAATAAAGTCATAGATAGAAGATGGAGCTACTACGAAATATGGAGCTAAGATACAAATATGTCGTTGCCATTGTTGACACACTGCATGTGAACGGGTGGAAAAATTATGTCTACATTCATTGTAAGAAGACTTAGAAATGGCAGAGAATCAAAATAACAAAATCAGGATTTCCTCATCTTTATTTGCATTATCTCAAAAATTACATCAAATTAATCAATTCCTCCAACAACCAAATTTTCAAAACTTGTAAATAAAAATTAATAATATTTAAACTTTGGAAAACTAAATTTACGAAGATCAAATTACTAAAATAAATAAAAATATTTACACATTTTTTAAAACTAAATTTGTTTATATAAACAAAATTACTAAAATATATAGATTTAAAGATACAATAAATAAACCTCGAAAAAATAGAGAGACGTTCTTCTCTTTACATAGAAACAGAAACGAACCTACAACAATTGATGTGTTCGTTGAAAATGAAAAACAAGGAGCACTGAACTATAAATACACATTTAACTCCATCTTATGGCATGTTCACATAGAGAGTTGAAGAGAGGCCATCTATGTTTTAGTTTATGTAAACAGTTTCTCTCATATTCGATCTCCCGGTCGATTCTAATTTTTAGAAGTTGTAGATTTAAATAGGTTTATTTAGATAAAATAATGGGGAAGCCGATTCTAATATAGAGTTTCTCAATTTAGCTGAGCTTATTTAGATAATAAAAGAATGGAGGTGAAATCATGACAGAACAGGAGAGTAAAATCACGTCAAAACAGAGGAGGGTAAATCACGTCAAGGTAGGAACTAGAGATTGAAATATACGGAAGAAATAGTGAAAATATATGAATGTTCGATTCACTTTGTAATTACAATTAAAGCTCTCTGAATGTTCGATTCAATTTGTAATTACTAGAAATTGGAAATCAGATTGCATGAAAGTGCGGAACCCTCTTTCGTAACTGGAGGAGCTGATTTCCGCAATCTGAATAGGAAATCAAAAAACTGTTAGAGTGCGGAAGACCATTTTCGGAAGCTATTAATCCTATTTCCGAAGTGCCGGTGAGGAAATACATAAATACCAATGCGGAGGTAAAATTATTAAATTATGATATTAATTTAATTTACAAATATGATTTATGATATATGAAATTTCACATCTTTTAATATTAAAGTTTAGCGCGAAAATACAAAAATACCAATGCGGAGGTAAAATTATTAACTTATGATATTAATTTAATTTACAAATATGATTTATGATATATGAATTTTCACATCTTTTAATATTAAAGTTTGTTGAGATATCAACAAACTTGAATTGTTGAGGAGAATATTGTACGATTTTTTGCGTTTAGTATATGGTTTGTATGCAGTTTTAACTTTTTAACATATCAAGAACTTCTCTTGTTTTTCTTATTTATTGTTTTATATTATATCAATTATTATGTTTTATATCCATTGATAAAAACAGAGATATGAGTTCACGATTGTTTTTATTTCTGAGTTCATTCATTTATTTTGTAGGTGAGTTAATAACTTTCAGACTTGAACTTGCTCGATTTGGAATTATGCTTACAATAGAGTGTTTCCTGGGTTGTATGAGAGAATATCACCTAATGCAAAATATGTCGTATGTTTCAGTGCTTTTAGTCATTCCAACTCTTTCCTGAGTTTGAGTCTATACTCAACACAACATTTTGTCTGCCTTAAAGATTGTCGATTTCCTATTTTCGATTTCTGATTAGCAGGTATCGGAAACCCAAAATTCGAGTTTTTGTTAAGGTTATTTGGGGTATCCGCTATTTCCTATTTCCAATATTTTGGATATCAGTAAATCGGAGACTCGGGTTTTTGTTGAAATAATTTGCTGGATTCCCGATTTCCAATTCTCGATATTTCGAATATCGAAAATCGGGAAGCGAGCAAATTATTTCAACAAAAACCTTAATAATTTTGTTTTCATTATAAAAAAAAAATCATTGCTAAATAAATTGAATTTCCACTAAATTTTTCTTGACTCCATGATTTTTAACCTAACACTCATTCACGCTGCCTCAGAAATTTCATCCTGGGCTCTATGCAAGTTCTGCAGGGCAGAACATGTTTGTGCAAAACTCCTTTCTGGTCATTGGGAACTGAAGGATACACTCTCAGAGTCTCGTTCAATGTTGCGTGCAAATATACACATTCTTGAAGTTGTTTTGTCGTGAAAGGATCCATTTGTTGGGACTTGTGTCTTTGACCTAATACACAACAAAGTTCTTGAACGATTTTTACTTTGACCTAATTATAGTTTTATTATTGTTAAAAAAAAATATATTGAAACTCAAAATAATATATTAAAAGGATGATAGCCAATTTGTGGAATAAACAAACTTAATATTAGATTAACTTATTTGTAAAAAACCTAGGAGTTCACCTAAATATACTCTGAATTATTCCAAAACAGAATGCAGCACAAAGTTGGACATGATCTAAGACAAAAATCCTTAACTTTCCCTCAATTGGTTATCCTTTCCACAGTTCTACAACACTATTGATCCACCACATTTCGGAATCGGCTTAATAGCTTCTGAAACATGTCTTTCGCACTCTCACACCTTTCTGGTTTCTGATTTCTGGTTCATATTGCAGAGGTGAGCTCCTCGACTTATGAAATAGGATTTTTGTACTTTCAAGCCTTTCCGGTTTTCGATTTCCAGTTCAAAAAGTCGGATCCTCGACTTAGGAAACAAGGTTCCTGCACTTTCACCCCTTTCCGGTTTTTAAGTTCGGAAATTGGCTCCTAGAATTTTTAAACTGGATTTCTGAACTTCTCCACTTTCCAATCCAGGATGCGGAAAATGGCTTCTCCAACACAATATAGAAATCCAATTTTTATATCTAACATACTCATAAATATTATATATTTTTATTTTTATTAAAATATGTTTTAATTTATAAAAGTAAAATATATTTTTAAGGTGATAAAAATATAAACATGATAAATTATTTGAATTCAGCAAATTATTTGAACAAAAAATCTAAGTCTCCAGTTTTCGATATCTGAAATATCATAAATCATAAATCACGCCAAATACCCTTAACAAAAACTCGAATTTGCGGTTTCCGATATGCGATTTCAAAAATTGGGTATTGTGTTTCGGAAATCAGAAATCTGAAATGGATAAGAAACTTAACGGAAGGTCCCTCAGTCACTTCCTTTACACAGCGGGTCTTCCCAGTATAAAAGGATCACCGTATTACTCCCAACGTATCCATCGATAACTCTGGCTTTATTTTTCACCATGTACAATATTAATATGACTTATGACTTATTAGTAGATATTATTATAATATAAAATAATTGTTATGTAAAGTTTATTTTGTATTAAAATAAATAATTATTATATAATTAATTATGGTTATTACGTTTTCACTATATATATATAATGTTTGATTGGGAAAGTAGGCTATCATTGTTTCCACCTAAATTTAAAACTTATGATAATGTGCAATTGCCATATTAAGTTGTTTTAGCAAGTGTTTATTGTGCATTGAAATAGAGGTATTGGTGGGATATAAGCGGATAGATTGTTAAAAAGAGCAGTTTTCCACATCTAAAAGGAATGAGCTTGTTCTTGTCATTATGAGTGCCCAGTATTCAACAATTGGTGTTCCATTTCGTAGGTTTAGCAAGAGTTGTCGAAAGGCAGTTTGAGAGGGGCTAATTCCTTGTTGTTGAAAATTATTTCTAGCATGATAAAAGTATCAAATGTATGCCAGACAGTTGTTCCAACGGATGAGACTGCATACATGGGGATGTCCTTTATAGGAAGCAATTGCCCAAAGTCACCAACAAGGTATATGGAACAACTGTTGGCCCAGGGTTTGGGTAAGTGAGTTGCGCAGCGTCACGGCAGCTGGTCAAAGCCGATCAGTGTGATGGGCGAAGAAATAACTGTTTTGAATATTTAATAGACTATTTGACCAAGTTTTGTCACCATATGTAATTAGCAGTTATAAGTCAGTTAGAAGTGGACCTTCAATGTAAAGGTGCAAGCCTATATATAGAACTAGTTTTGCAATTGAATATATATCGGATGATCAACATTGTCTGGAGCATGATTATCGCATGAGTTCTAGTGCGATCTGGTTTTGAAAGATTTTTTGTGGTATCTGCAATCTATCTGGGTTATTTTCTGATGTATTCAGCCTCAGTTGTGGAGAAGACTCGTCCATTTTGGATCCTTTGCGCAGAGTTAATATGATATGACAGTTGTTGCACAAATCTTATCTTTTTCAGTTATGATGCTGCAATATGTTTTGTTATGATGTTGTTGTGATCTACATCGTTTATGATGTTGCGATCTGTTATGATCTCTTTGTGTTCTATTTCATTTCCGCTATATTAATCTTGATGTGATCTATTTTAAGTCTGTTGCATTTTCATTGCATTATGAGTTGAGATTTTTTATAAATAATGTTGTTGTACTAGCGATACTGTAAAAAATGTATGATGCAATCTGTATTTGTGGAAATGAATCAATGATGATTGCATAGTTCTGGATCCAACAGTTATGTTGTCTCCTTGTCAGATCCCATATCCTCCATCCTCACTGCCGAAAACTCGGTTTCGATAGCTCTCCCTTGAAAATCTCGGGTGAGACTTTGTCCGCTCTGCAGATGTTGCTGGCCAGGTTAAAACTTGTCTAGGTTGGTGCTCAAGGAGATCGCGCTAGTTGGGCGTTGACAGAGTGAGAACCCCTATCGACGAGGATTTTTTGGTGGGTTTTCCCCAACAAATGGTTTTGCTTCCAGGACCGAGTTGCGATTAAAAGGAGGATATGTTTTGGCATCTAACTCGACCAAAGATCAAGGGATGGTTTGATCTAAAGTTGCAAGAATTTGTTGAAGCCTAAAATCAGAATCTGAAGCTATCAATGATCCATTGGTTGGATAGATATATCCATGGCAGGCCTCATGAATGGCTCTTTTATGAGTTTCATGTCCTCTTGCATGAGTGGCTATCAAATTTCACTTCTAAGAAAACAAACTTCCAAGGAGGAGAGTCGACATCCTAGACTCCGGAGCTTATCCAGGAATTACAAGAAATGGATAATAAGGCATCGCGAGCTGTTGAAGTGTGGTTGGACCGTATCCTAGAAGGCTACATTACCAAGTTTGCAATCGACACCAATAATTCATTTAGCGAAGTAGAAAGCGAGTTCTTCAGCAGACCACGAGGAAGATTTTTGTTGTCACTGTAGCTGTCAATTAAGCAATTGGTCTGCGAAAAAGGTATTCTGAAGATGGACCAAGAGTAGTGGAACTCTGGTGTGCAGAGGATGTAGGCACCACGACAAAAGGGAGACGCATGGAAAGGTAAGGGGTAGATGGGCATGAGTTCTGGTGAGAATGTGAAGGTCGTCGAGGAAACAAGTAGTTATACAAGGGGAGGATCAAGGTTTCTAGAGAAGAGGTAGAGGACGGGAGAAGGTCCTATTGTGATCAAAGTGTGATGCTGCGAGGAACAACCACACGGGACGAAGTGACATTTTTGTGACAACGAGGAAAATCAGGCCCAGGTTACACCTGGAAAGACGACAGCCTCAAATCCCAGCAGTAACATGCCCACACCTCCGTGCACTACTCCACCACAAGGAAGAAATGCGCATTCTGCATCGGCTTTCCTGACCTGTCACACAACAGTCTAGCAATAGAGCACCAGCAGGAGCAAAAAGGCCCATAATGGCGGGCAACGAAATGAAGCTACCAATATTCCATGGAAACGGCACTGATGACCCAGAGAAATACTGGTTCTTATGCGAGTCGATCTAGACCGCTCGACAGACTATAGATGATTATGTTAAGAAAAGCCAGCTGGAAACTACTCTTAGGGGTCGTGCATTGGAATGGTTCATGAGATTCATGTGGATTCCTCAGGGAGGTACCGCAAAAACATTAGATGGGATCCGAACGAGGCAATTCGAAGAATTTAAGAAGCCGAAGTCTGAGGCTTAGTACATTACTGAATTAAAAGAGATCAAACAGTTCCCTAATGAAACGATTTGGGATTTTGATCAACGGTTTAAGACATTGATGTCTCGGGTCAGTTTAGATGAGCGATGTTCAGCATAAGGAATGGTTCATCACCGTGCTTGTCCCACATATCTAACAACCACTAATGCAGAAAAATATTGCGACACAGAGTGAGGCTCTGGAGACCATGATGAAATTGGAGGCATCGCCAATAGGAGAAAGCGCAGTCGGAATGAACTAGATTCAAGCACAGTTGGCCAATCTGATGCTCCAACTGCAAGATATTAAAAAGGCCAAGGAAGATCGTGATGATCTTTTGTGCACTCGTTTTCATGCACACAAACATACTAAGGACACATGTCCAATGTTTCATAATTATTTGTTTTCAGGATCCCCAAACCCATTGAGTTGTGCTGGTATACCATGGTGTCGCATATGTCAGGTCTATGCGCATTGACATGAGAATATCAAATACATGCAAAATATGGTTACCAAGGTAGAAAATATGTACTCTACATTTTGTCGGTCAGTAGGACATGATGATAAAAATTGGCGAGCTTATGATTTGCTCCAGAAAAGGACGTATGATTCATACTTTGTGAAAGGTGAGGACCCCCGGGCAGTGCAAGCGCAGCTACAAGCGGTACAACCAGCAGCATAGGTGCAGTATATACCACCACCCCAGATGTACTTTATCCCTGTGCAACTGCAGTAACAGTTTACAGCATAGCCATGGTTTCTACCTTAGCCACAGATTGTAGCACAACCACAATATAATCTTGCGCTGCGACCACAATATAATCAAGCATCGCTCATTCAGTCTCAGCCACAATATGTTCAAGCTTCGCACTATGTCCTGCAGCAACCAAACCTACCACAGCAACAGATAGCCCAACTGCAGTTTCAGCAAGGAGGAGTCCGAGGAGGATTCTGTAGAGGATTCAGAGAACGAGGAGGAGGCTTCAGTTCAGGAGGAGGAAGAGATCGTGAATCAATCCAGTGTTATACCTGTAGAATATTCAGACACTATCAGAGGGTGTGCCCTCATGCGCAGTGTACATACTATGCGACCAGTGAACATAATGTTGAAAATTGTCCTCAGTCGATTGAAAAATGGCAGGCTGGAAACATTCCTTAGTTGCAAAACATGCAGTATCAGAATCATCCTACGTTCCAAGTACAGAACCAACCGATAATGTAGAATCAAATCCCACCATAGAATCAGACTCAGAACACGCCCCAGACTCAAAATCAGTTGATGAATCAGGATTTGAATCAGAACTCGCCATTGAACCTGAATCAAGGATCGATGGTTGCGATAATTCAATCTGAACCACGGATGAAGGATGTCGACGTTGGGGTTGTCACTCGCGTCGATGTGATGACCGGAGAAGACGAACAGTGGCAGCAATTTTAGCTCGCTGGAAAGAAAAAAGTAGCAGTTGATATTGCGACAGAGAAAGACACCTTCTTTGAGGCAAACCATGCAATTGGTAGAAATCCAGGTAAGTTACCAATTATTGACATGCCATTTTCTTTTGATCCATCCGTAGAGGTAGGACCATCAGAGCAGCATGGTACCTTACAACAATTCTTTGAAAGTTTTCTGTCGCTGGAAAGGGACCTTGATGCCCTTATCGAGCTTGAGACGTTATTGTACCACCTGGATAATGCAATGAAGGATTCTGCAGTGAACTCTTTGCAAAAGAGAAAGACAAACAAGTAGATGAGGATGAATATCTAGATCATAGATTATGAGGTTGACTTGGTTATTTTGGATCTTGGATTAGATGTAAACATTCTGACCAAGCAAACCTGGAAATTGATGGGAAATCCAGCACTGGGATGGTTGTCGATGCAGTTGCGACTAGAAAATCAGGCAAAGGTTCATCCCATTGGTCGTGTCTCAAACTTGGTTGTCGACATTGAAGGTATGAGAACGCATGCTGACTTTGATGTGATAGAACTAGTCGAAGATGGTGCTTCCTTTCCCGCATTGCTATGGATTGGATGGGCTAATGATAGCATGGTGGTTATCAACTTCAAAAAACGATTTATGACATTGAAAACCAGGATGTTAGGGTCATTGCTCCTATGGACCCTCAGGAAGGACGTCGGTATATTGAACCCATAAGGGATGAAGCCGGTAGGAGTTGGGACCACACCTATAATATCTATAAGGATTATATTCACCCGACTATTGATTGTAAACTTGGATGGCACACTGCTAGTTCTGCGTCCTCCGATTGAAATGATGCTTTCAATAATTAGAAAAATAGACTACATGAGGTGTCGTTCAGGAAATGTGAGTTGATCACACAGTATCTTTGTCGTGTAGCCACTGAGACTGTCGAGTTTCCCATTTATGAAGGACTGCCGAGACTATCAGAGTTCTTTGAAGAATTCGAAGAGAAAGTTTTTGAACCGTAAAGGATATTAGCTCTCAATGTAGCACTGAAGGCTACCCCGGCCTGATGGTGGGCGACACACAAGCAAGCGATCCATGACTGGGGCCAATGTCAGATATTGATGATAGTGCACTTCGACGATTCAGAGGTCTATCATGTGGGGAGATATGACAGACGAAATGAACCCACCAGTCATTTGATCGAGTATCAGACTTTATAGGCATCGCGACCCAAAGATGAATGGGTGCAAGCTTTTGTTCACACTCTAGACGAGATGCCGAGATCCTAGTACACAGTAGCAGAATTGCGTAGAACTATCACCAATTGGGAGGTGTTGTCTGTTTTCTTTGCGCAGACATTTCATTTCCAGGACATCGACCCAAAGTTATGTAATGCTTTACAATTCATCCATGATGTAGTACTAAAGGTCATCCCTGTTGCATACCTAGTTGATCCACATGCGCACTGCTTCATCCAATCCATGATGACATGCTACAAATTGTCTGGGGAACCTGAAGATGATGATGAGTTGCAGAATGTTAATATTCCAGAGTCCGAAGGAATTCATGAGTTCGTATCCCCAGACATACCGACGCACTCAATGAGTTAGCCACTAAGGATCCGGAAAGTCAACATTGGCTCGGAAGAAAACCCAAAGTTTTCCAATGTTGGGGACTATTGGTATGAGGAGACAATGGCCAAAATCACGGACATACTACATGAATTCCAGGACCTTTTTCCATCACGGTTTTCAGAGATGAAGGGGATTTTAGGAGACCTGGGGGAAATGAAAATCATGATGAAACCAAATGCAAAACCGATGTGATAGAGGCCATATTGAATGAACCCACGATACAAGGACCGTGTGAAGGCTGAGATAAACCGAATGCTCAATGTTGGGATCATCGAGCCTGTAGAATAATTAGAGTGGATAAAATCTATGGTGGTCCAAGATAAAAAGACTGGTGAAATCTGCATTTGCGTTGACATAAGGAAGTTGAATGATACATGTCTGCATGATCTGTTCCCGACCCCATTTACAAATGAAGTTCTTGAAGGAGTAGGCGGCCAGGAGATGTATTTCTTCATGGATGGTTTTTTGGGATACCACCATATCTAGATTTCAAAGGAGGATTTCCATAAGACCACGTTTGTCATTGAACGGGGCTGTTTTCCATATACAGTCATGCGTTTTGGGCTGAAGAATGCACCAGCTGTATTTTCTCGAGTAGTTGTCGCTGTGTTTAAATACTTTATTCAAAAGTTCCTGCAGGTGTATATGGATGATTGGACTGTCTATGGACTAATTAGGGACCATCTTGACAACTTGCGACTGATGCTAGAAAGGTGTCGACAACATCAGATCACATTAAACTCTAATAAGTGCATTTTGTGTGCATCGTTTGGCATGCTACTTGGGAACATAGTATGCAAGGAAGGTCTGTTGGTTGATCCGGAAAATATCACACTAATCCTTAGTTTACCACTGCTGATGAAGGTGAAGATACTTTGGGCAATGCTGGGGCATACGGGATACTATCGCAAGTTTAGCAAAGGATACGCTGTGATTACTGTCCCCATGGAGAAACTAATGAAAAAGGATGCAGCATATGGATGGACTCAAGAATTCCAAGGAATTTTTGACACCTTGAAGGCCAAGATGGACTCTGCCCCCATACTGGTTTTTCCTAATTGGAATAAGGAGTTCCATGTGCACATCGACGCTTATTCTATTGCATTGGGGGTTGTTCTTGCGTAACCAGGCGAGGGAGACCTAGATCACCCAATCGCATATGCTAGTAGCAAGTTGTCCTTTGTTGAACGAAATTATACAATGATGAAAAGGGAAGGCTTGGCGACGGTTTATGCCTTGCAAAAGCTCAGGAACTATTTGTTGGGTGGACAGTTCAAGATGTTCACCAATCATTCTGCTTTGCAATACCTAGTCAATAAGCCTGTGTTGGGGGGGAATATCTGTCGATGGCTGTTACTCTTCCAGGAGTTTGAATTTGAAATAATTTTGAAGCCAGGATGGTTGAACGTCGGTCCAGATCATCTGTCTCGCATTGGGAATGATGAAGAACCAACCAATATTGATAACGGATTTCCAGATGCGCAATTGTTCTGTGTTGACATTGCAGATGATCACTATGCCCCAATTATTCAGTTTTTGGCCATTGGTGTCACCCTGAAGGACATGTCGACTAGCCAAAAGAAGTAGCTGGTAGTAAAGGATTCTGATTTTCAACTAATTGCTAGGTAGTTATATAAGCTTGGACCAGATGCAATCTTGCGACGGTGTATCTTACCGCATGAGTAGGGTCCCATTCTAGACGAAGCACATGTAGGAATTGTAGGAGGTCACTATGGAGGCTAGGATACTGCACGAAAGGTGTTGTACGTCAGGCTATGGTGTCCTACGGTGCATAATGATGCCTCAAAAGATGTGATGAGTTGTGACATCTTCCAGTGTGTCGGTAAACCATTGTAGCGGGATGAGATGCCGCTGGTGTCGCAGGTAACTCTCTAACCTTTTGATTATTGGGTCACGGATTTTTTAGGTCCTATTAATCCACCAAGGAAGAGTACTGGTGTGCAATACATCATTACTACAACTGACTATCTGACTAGGTGGGCGAAAGCTACACCAGTTGTAGATTGCACCGCTGTGACCGCAGCAAGGTTCATCTTTGAAAACATTGTGACATGGTTTGGGTGTCCTCGGATTTTTATGAGTGACAAGGGCGGTCACTTTGTCAACCGTACTGTGAAAGCACTAACTGAGGAGTTGCAGGTGCAACATAAGAGGAGAATGGGACTGTCAAAGCATTCAACAAAATATTGGAAACAATGCTGACTAAGGTATGTAATGCTAACCACGATGACTAGGACCTAAAAATTCCACCAATGCTATGGGCCTATTGCATTACTTGCAAATGGCTGACAGGACAGACACCTTTCAAGCTGGTCTATGGGCAAGAGGTGGTCATGCCCATGGAATACATTGTTCCTATTTTGTGCATCTCTGCGGCGACAGGCATGGATGATGCAAAATCATTAGAAGAGAACATTGTGCAGTTGATCCAGCTTGAAGATGACCTATTTATTGTTTCCTTCCACCAATAGGTTGCGAAGGATCAACAGAAGGCATGGAATGATCTCCACATTAAGAAAAAATAGTTTGCAGAAGGATATTTGGTGTTGTTATACGACAGTAAGTTCATAAAGCATCTCGGTAAGTTGTAAATGCACTGGTTAGGTCTGTATCTTGTTCATTCCATTACTTCAGGAGGTGCAGTTTAGTTACAGCAATTAGACGGCGTAGTATTGTCGATGCTCATCAATGGGAGTCGCTTCAAACCCTATAGGACGGGTCCAAAGTTGTACACTGCTTGAGGTGTTGTGAAAAAAAAATGAATATTTTGTTTCAGAGTAGCAAGGCGAGCCAAAAGGAAGAGGCTGTGCAAGGTTTGAGTTTGTAGCGATGAACGGTCGACCACTTGCGACAGCTTCATGGCTATGGGTTGGTCAAATTAAGTCATAAATGCAGGTAGTTAAAACAGTTAGCTGGTGGTGCTTCTTGAAGCGACACACATTAATGGCTGATCTGACTGTTATAAGAGTAGGATTGTCGATGGATTTGGTGCCATTACTACCAGATTTAGTCATAATGGTGATCGTATATTTGGCAATGATGAGTTTGAATTGGAGGTGGCCATAGAAAGCACGCGGGACGCGGGAGGATGGCATTGTTCAGTTGAGCGAGAATAGGGTGAATTGTGCAATGTGTTGCAGTGAATTGTGTAGAATGTTAGAGTTATCGGGTGCATTGTGAGGTTTAGGAAGTGAGGCATGTTGAGCAACCCTGGTGCAATTGATATTTCCAGCGAGCCAAAGTCCCTAATTCGGCCCATAGCCATTGAAGAAGAAGTTATGAGCATGCCCATAGGCTCATCATCTATCCCCAAGACGAAATGGCAAGATCAGAATCCCAGTTCCACGGCATCGTCGAAGAGGAACACCCTCACATCGGCGAGAGTGCAAGGAGAAGGAACTGCACGGACCGGGTCGTCGATATCGGGAGTTGTAGAGTCTATAGCACCTAAGGGCATCTATGTTCATGATATTTTTGGGTATGTGACTCCTACATGTGCGAGAGTAAAGCCGAGGTATCCGATGAAAAGTCAGAAGTATCCGCCAAAATTGTCGCCGCTGCTGGAAGGGATGACATGCTCAGTCAACATCATCCCTGCCTTGATCAAGTTGAAATTCGAAGACCATAACTTGATGTTACTCAAATATGTCTGGGATGAGCCCTACGAGTCAGTCTTGACGGTGCCTGGTGCCCCAAATCAGTGGATTCCTCAACCTTGGGCAAGTGGGTTAGACCAATCTGGATTGTTGGGGCTCATCAATATGCCTCATTTTGGCCGACTGAATGAATCCCATGCATGTGTTAAACAAATTTTGGTCAGTTTTCATCCGGGGAATCTTTGGTTGAATATTCCCATCCCTGTTATAGTAGACTTAATGATGAGCATCACAGGGTTGCCGAAGGCCAGGGAAGATCCGCCATAGTATATTTGCGAGAGGGATACCGACAAAAACCTTGCTAAGTAGCTGAATGAGCGCTTTGGCCTACAGTGAGATGGTCACGCCTACCTTATTGATAGCATCAACTCACAAGCGGTGGATATCGATGCACATATTCTGGCGAGTAAGCTTGTTCGGGGAAATCAACCAATCCAATGTAACTCGGGTGTCATCGCATGCACCCAGAAGTGTTCTGAAGGAGTACAGATTAATTGGTCTTTGTTCCTGCTTCATCAGTTGCTCAAAAATGCTCTTGTCACTCAGGATGGGCATCCATTTTCATATAGTTAGCTCTTAATTCTTATTGTTCTAGTCACCTATATGGAACCTGAAGACTATCAACCAATGACAGTCGATGCGAAAAAGGTGTGTCGAGGTGCACGATATCAGAACTTATGGTGGGTTGAAGAGCCCAGTCGATAGGAGGACTGTGCCATTCATTTTTGGGTCTATTGGGAATTAGTGTATGCCACAGCTGTCACCATTCCTCGAGTATATCCTTATGCAGTGGCCAAGTATCAGTGGATCATTCGTTTCGCCATCGGGCCCCACTCTATTTACATTCAGGCAAGGCGGGACCCCGGCCGGCAATGGCTACCTTTGGCTTACAAAGTCATGACGGAAGAATTGCATGCTATTGTTCAAGATTGGCTGGCTGAATGGCACAACCTGGTGAGTTAGGAGGAAATGTCTAAGGGGCTGCCACCTGATGCCCCAGAAGAGCCTGCCCAGAAGCAGGTGAGTATTCACGAGTCTAACAACGAGTTGTCAACGGACCCTGAGGCTGAAGCATAGTGCATGCAGGAGGAGACTCGCACCAAATGAAGACAAGAATATGATGCAGGTAGTGGTATCCGATCGAGGATGGAGGAACAACTGCATCGGCTCATCAAAGTAGTAATCAACTCCTCTGAGGCTGCGACACAGGTGATCCGAGAGTCGAACCATGAAGAATTTGGTTTGGTAAGAGATATATTAAATTCCATTTTTGATATTGTTTCTAGGGAGACATCTGTGAGACCTATGATGCAAGACATCCCGTCGATCATCACTGATCCCCAGGCTAGGAACATGCAAGTTCCCCCGACTGCTATCAACGTGGGAAATGAGGAAGTACACCAGTTACTGCGATCGATCCAAAGTGTGGATTTGGATCTGAACAAGTTATCTACTCCAGCATTAGTGGAGCTGCAGCACGTTTCCGTCCTAGAACTAGCGGACCAACAAAAATAGATCACTGAGGGATATGTCCAGTCACAGAGCGCAGTTGAGAAGCTGCAGAAAGAGGCAGAGGAGTTGCATCAGGTCCGGGTACAGCTAGTGAAAGAAAAAGTGTGAGAAATAGACGCATTGAAGGTTGTGTAGGTCGAGCTGCAGCGTAAGGCTACTGAGGAAATTACTGAGCTTAAGAAGGTGCAAGACCACCTTATGGTTGAACAAGCACAATTGTGTGCCAGATGCGGTGAGGTTGAGAAAGATATCACTAAGGCTTGTCAGCATATATTTGAGAGCATGGCTGATCTCACCCCAGTTGATAAGGCCAAGCGATTTAGGAAAACTATTGTCCAGCTCCAAGATACCAACATGTTTCTCAATGCCTTGGTCCAACCTACGACGTCGCCGGAGCAAGTTGCTGAAAGGAAGGCTTCCATTGAAGAAATTGCGACTCAGTTCGAAACCATGGAGCCAGTGGCCAAGACAATTATGGAGGCAACAACGTAGTTTTGGCAGAGCATTTTCTAGGATGAGCATCTTGATCAATCGACAGCATAGGTGCAATAAGTTGAAGGCTAGCTGACGACGCTAAAGACATCGATGCGGGCAATGTCACTGATGGTGCAAATCATCAAGGTCAAGGAATTGAAGGATATTCAACAGTGAGTCGCCCATGCCTAGGAACGCCAACAAAAGCATCGTGCTCAACTAGGTGACTTTTAAGAAATTGCTGGAAAGTTGGCTATTAAATCAGTCGTCACGCTGCAGGCAGTGCAGGAGAATCAGTAGATGGTGGACGTCAAGGCCAGAGAAGAGCACTCGGTGCAGTAGTCTTTGAGAAATTGTCAAAGTGTTGCCGACAAAGTCTTGCTTCATGTTTGTGAGATTGCGTAGTAGTTCAAATATTTTAAGGCACAGACGTCGGCATATAGCTTGTCAACCTGACGTGGCTTGGGGATGAGCCACAGACTGTGTTGGGGGCCTGTTGGTAGAGGTTTTCATAAGTGAGTTGTGTAGCGTCGCAGTAGCTGTGCAAGCTCATGCGGTACCATGCAAAGCCAGATCAGCACAATGGGAAGAAAAGTAACTGTTTTGAATATTTAAAAGGCTATTTAACCACGTTTTGTCACCATAGGTCATTAGCGGTTATAAGTTAGTTATAAGTGGACCTTCAATGTAAAGGCCCAAGCCTATATATAGTACTAGTTTTGCAATTGAATATATATCGGATGATCAACATTGTCTAGAGCATGATTATCGCATGAGGTCTAGTGCAATCTGGTTTTGAAGAATTTTATGTGGTATCTGCAATCTATCTGGGTTATTTTCTGATGTATTCAGCCTCCGGTTGTGGAGAAGACTTGTCTGTTTTGGATCCTTTGCACAGAGTTAATATGATATGACAGTTGTTGCACAAATCTTATATTTGTCTATTATGATGCTGCAATCTATTTTGTTATTATGTTGTTGTGATCTAGATCTACTATGATGTTGCGATCTGTTATGATGTCACTGTGTTCTATTCCATTTTCGCTATATTGATGTTGATGTGATCGGTTTTAAGTCTGTTACATTTTTTTTGCATTATGAGTTGAGATGTTTTATAAATGATGTTGTTGTACTAGCGATACTGTAACAAATGTATGATGCAATATGTAGTTGTGGAAATGAATCAATGATGAATGCATAGTTCTGGATCCAATAGTTATGTTGTCTCCCCTTCGAATCTCATAGCCTAAGTCCTCACTGCCGGAAAATTTGTTCTGACAGCTCTCCCTTGAACATCTCAGGTGAGACTTCATCTGCTATGCGGATGTTGTTGGGCAGGGTAAAACCTGTCTGGGCAGTTGCTCAGGGAAATCGCGTTGGTTGGGCATCGACAAAGTGAGAACCCCTGTCGACGAGCCTTTGTTGGTGGGTTTTCTCCAACAACAACCACCAAATGGCATTGTACAATTTGAGGGGAAATCTTGACGTAATCATGCATCAATTTGAGTCAACAGTTTTGGTCCGATAAAGCTCATTTCATCTATGAAAATATAGCAAATATGGTAAAGTTCTTCTTGAAGTTTTGAAAGGGATTGGCCTTCAAGGGTTTGCATTTCACCAATGGGTATTCGAAGAGTAGAATGTATTGTAGATGCATGTATATTAAAAGCAGCAACACCAGTTGGAGAAAGGAGAAGAAGTGCATAGGTACTTTGTTCAGATGCAGTTTGTAGTGCAGATTTTAAGCAAGATATCAAGCAAGATTTCTCGGTGCCTGCAGTACCTTTAATCACCAGTTCGAGTGATGGAGTGGATGTAGTGTTTCTAAAATGAGAAATGACAACATCAAAGGCTATGCATTGTTCGGGAGACAAGGAATCGGGTGAATTGGACAATGATAGGTTTTCTTCATGTACCTGGGTGGACAAGCGATTGAGCTCAATGAATGATGTTGATGTATGATGCAAGTCAGTGGTTATATTGTTATGTGTCCAATTATGATTTTTTTCAAAATCACGATGTCCAAGCATTTCAAGGTCATCAATTTGGATGTTTTTTCTTGGTTGCATTTGAGAAAGAAGTTCCCATTCATCCATGTTATGGGACAACGAAAAGGTAATAGCATCAGAGTTTGAATCATCAGATAGAGGTGTATAAGGTTCTTCTTGTGCATGTTCAACATGCTAGATAGTATATGTGCCTTTAATCTGTTGCCAATGAGAAATAATTTCAGAAGTTGCTGTCCCAATATCCTGAGGGATGGAATGAAAAGATTTGTATAGAAGAAGTTCGCTCCAACAAAACGGTTCAAAAGATGAAGAATCAAAGGGAGGAATGGAAATGAATTATGCATAGACTCTAACAATTTTCTGATGCAAGTTTTGTTTCCATGGATTTTTTTCCTATTAGGAGAGAAAGACCAAGAACAAGCAGCTTCAAGTAGGGTTAGATGTTCAAGAGCTAGTGGTCTTTGCATGTACGCAAATATGAAGGGCAGATTTGGAGGGATTTTATTAGTGCCATTACGAACACGGTGGAAGACACTTTGAGTCACATTCAGCGAAAAGAAGTGACGGCTACAAAGAACAAGTGGGAGTTTTTGCAGCATGTGACATGTCTCTTGTGCACTAATGTCTCATTCTACAACTGTTTGTGCAAGCAATTGTTTGATTGGCTGAAGAATGGGGTCGTCACTTGGTGCTGCATGTGCAAGGAGAGAGAGAATTGCATGGTAGATTTCTGATTTTGGCTCTACTTTTGATACATACTTTGAAATGTATTTGAGGATAGCATGTCTAGAAAGAGCAGGTTGGCAATCAACATTATCCCTCCATATTGAAAGTATGGTAGGGTTGTGAATATTGAGAAGAGAATCATTTCTTGTAGGATTGTATGTTTACGTCCATTTGCATCAATGAATAATGAAGAAGCATCTTGCATCTCATATGGAAAACCATAGCGACATTGAAGAGATGTTCCTTTTTTGCAAAGGAAAGTTGATTCTGAGCATATGGTGTGTCTTTGAACAAAATTTACAAGTTCTTCATACTCAACTAAGTAGTTTGATGCAAATATGGATGGTGATGCAAGACTGCATGGATAATTTGCAATAGAATGGTGTAACCCAGATGTTGACAAGTGCGTATCACGAGGATTCCAAGCTGTAACATATGTATCAAAAAAAAAATTGCAGCTTCAACTGCAAGAATATCTTCCCAATCTAAGGTGTCCATATTTGGTGCATCTGCCAACCAAATAATTCCATGAATGCGTGTCGATCCTCTATGTTTCCATTCATACATGCATGGGAGGAAAAGGAATATATTAGAAATTAAATGTATAAAGTGAAAAATACAAAGAGAAAAATAAGAATGAAGAGATGGTAAAATACCTACACCAAGAATTCGTTATATGAAAACATTTTTCAAGCACCTCTTGAAGGAATGTTTTGAATCTATCGTGCGTGTATTGTGATGTAATATGTGGATTTGATATGATATTGTGAATGTTTCATTGGTAGTCTTGAGCTAAACCGGTAGAACGTCCATCAGGAATTAGAACATGCAAATCTGGCCATTTTGTATCAGCTGCACTAAGGGTAAAGAAGAAAGTTGGTGTACCTTGTTGATTTAGCATATTTTTCAGTTCAGCCCTAATTTTGTTCCAATATGAGCGTGTTCCACGTAATGAATATCCAAACCTTGTGACCCACTCACCAATTTTCATATTAGGCATGTCTTGCAATTGGTTAACAAGTTCAAGTATTGTCGGAGGTAGTGTATCTTCAAGATTAGTTTTGACAAAACCAGAGGCAGTAGCATTACTCCGATGACGCATAATTACATTGTATATGTAGTACCGGAACTGAGGATGTTGGCCAAATATTTTGTCATGATATTGAATTAGGTGAAGTGCATATTCGTGCATATCAACCTCATGAATGTGTGGTTGTTTAAGCATTGTTGCAATTGTGGGGAACAAAGTTGGAAAATCCATGGAAAGAAGTCCTTTTATGTTTTATTCATTTATAGGGGAAATTCTTATAGGAGTCCAATCAATTGAAGGTGCTAGTATGATATTTGGTATATGTAACAACTCTCTAATTTCTTCAACCTCAATTCTCGCATTAGTTTGTGTTGAAATAAATGAGGAGGATTATATTTCATAGGGTTCAAATGAATTTGGTAGTTGAACTGTAGAGGACAAGCTTTGTTGATGAGATAATGTATCATTGCTATTAACATGCAGAATCCAAGGTGAAATGTCTATTGAGACAAGAGGTAGTGAAGATAATGCAACTAAGTTGACATGTACATCCTTGAAGTATGGGTCGTTTTCCATTTTGTATTCAAGGGCAGCAAGAACACGTGTATGACTAAAAAACAGTTCATATGGATTGTTTGTATAGTTTCACTTGCGAACAACAAGGATTTCAAGTTCTGATATTAAATTCAGCAAGTATTTGGCAATATTGGAAATGTCTTGGGGGAAGAAAATAGTATGTCCAAAATATTTATATTGACCACCATGAGCATGTGTAACTTGTAAAACTGGGTTATCAGGACTAATGAGCATTTCTTCAACTTGTGTAAGTACTGCAAGCACAGGTGGTTGGATGCCTAGATCCATATTGTTTTCAAATGAAAAGCGATGGCCTTTTCGTTCTAGAATACAGCGAGAACAAGTATATGCATCATGGAATTTTTTCGTTACAATACTAGGGTAACATTCTTTGCAAATTGAGCAGACATGCATATCACACAGTTGGTCCATTTTTTTACGAAATCATTGATGTGCATCATCGAGGTGGGTGCTCAATGGATTTAGCATAGATGGTTGAAGTGAAGTTCTGTTGGAAGGTTTGGGAATAGAAACTGGACAAGTGTCGGGCTAGGGAAAGTGCACAAGGATAAATCAGGTGTGCAAGCAAAAGAGGAAAAGTGCGTGTGCGACAGGGTAAACACAGGTCAAGAAGAGAATGAAGGAACCGGCGCAAGAAGGAAAAAAATGTGTGCGACGGAGAAAAGGCATGTTAAGAATGGAAAGAAGTTGCGATGAGGATAGCTGCGATGAGGAAGGCAGATCAGAGTCATCGGAAGAAGCAAATAGAAGAGTTAAAGTTGGATAGGTGAAAGACAAGGAAGACTACAGACGGACGAACCAGCGGAAGAAGGAAGGACGGTTTTTGCGGCTAGTTATGACCAGTACAGACGACCTGAAATACGTTTCCGCAGCTAGTTAAAGTTGTGGTTAATGTCTTCCAGGACTTTCATGGCTAGGTATGGGCCGACATTTATGTAATAGAGATATTTTGGTAAGTTGTTGAGTCTGTAATAACAGTGATGTACTCAGTCGACCCTGTGTGGTCTCGTAGACACTATAAGTAGGAGAAGCATGCTCTGTATAAGAGTTCAGAAGGTTATGTAAGTTAAGTAAGTTGGATGGATAGTAGAAGTAGAAGGTTGTTGAGCCGCGGATCTCGCATCTGTGTGCGCAGACCGCTAGTAGTAGAGTAATCTGCAGCTGAGTGCACATATAGTAAAGTAGAAGAGTCGATCCAGGCTATGTGTGGATTAGTATGAGTAGATAGAAGAATAAACCAGAGAGGATCAGAGCAAGAAGATTGAGTCAGAAAGACATATATTAAGAATAGTCTACAAGCTGCAGACTGCAAGGTACTGTAACCATTTCTCATGCCATATGAAGAGCACCTTGGTGGTTTTTCCCAGATGGGTTTCCATGTTATTTCTCATATTATATGGATGAATGTTGTTGAATGGTGAATGTTTATATCAATACTTGCTTACTTTCCATTATTATAGTTATTGTTGAATGTATGTCGCAATCTTGTTTATCATTGCAAGAATGAATACTTAAGGTTGGTTGGAATGGTATGTGTGAGTTTATGGTTAATATGTTAAGCAAAAGTGTACTCGTGCACTATTTTTTTAGTACAAGGAATCATCTACGTCGCATCGTCACACCAGTTGTAATATTGTAGGGATGAGGTTGTGTCATGCACAAGTCACGATGCCTCACTGTGTTGTTGTCACACAGTAGTAAAACTCCAACCTATCGGCTTTTTCAAGTGCATTGGCCATGGGCCAAGGGACTGCAATACCTCACCAACTACGGAAACATGGTTCTGGCAGTTACCCATTAAGATATCTCGGGTGAGACTGAGCCTACTTCGCAGGTGTTGCTGACTGAGCTTGCTCTGTCAGGCCGATGTCTTTTAGGGTCATGTTGGTATTGTGTTGTTGTTGAACCACGGGTTGAGAGAGGAAATACAAAGAGGCCAACAAATGGTTCCGTTTCCAAGATCGTTAACCATTTGAGTCAAGGGAAATGTTGTTGCATCTGACAAAGAATGAGATATAGGACTGGATGGAGTCCAAGACGCTAGCATTCATGCAAAAAGAGAGTGCAGGCTCTCAGTTGAGCACAGAAAACTGGATATACAAGTACATATACATTGATATTCATGAGATCTTCTTTGTAGAGTTTCCCATTGTACTGCAAGAGTGGTTGTCAAGATTGGAAAGAAGGCAGACAAATTTCCAGAGAAGAGAATCCATCAAATTGAGTGACCAGTTGGTTCACGAGGTAACTAGTGTAAGTAACACCATCAATAGAGCTGTTGATTGTTGGGTTGACAGTATTTTGCAAGGATATATTACTGAGTTTGCAGTAGAGGCTATAAGCTCGTATAGTGAGGCTGAAAGAAAATTTTTCCAAGGACCCCAAAGAAGATATTTGTTATCTATCAGTACATGGATCAAGATGCTCGTGTATGAGAAGGGTATACTGCAGTTGAGTAGTTGATTCGCATCCCATGGAGGAAGGATATGTCGCAGAAAACCTGTCAATAAAATGGTAAATGGTGACTTAATATGTTCCCAGTAAGTATAGAACCTGAACTATAGGTTGGATTCCTCCGGAGTGGAAGGACATTCAGATCTGGGAAGAGGAGAAAGACAGATTAAGGTCAACGAACTCCTAGTTTTTTCGAGGAAAGCGAACATGAACTTCAGTCGGATGTAGATGAAGGATCTTGCAATGAAGAGGAGTACTATAGCCTGATTTCAGAAGGACCAGAAGACTCTAAAGAGTCTGTTGAGACACTAAGGTCAGTACGCAACTACATCACACCAGGAGTATCACTATAGGTAAGGCATAGAGCCTTATCTCCTAAAATAGTTATTAATATGTATAGTGCTAGTACTGCGACTAGCGCGCAAGAGGGAACGCCTTCGTTAAATACTTCATCAGATAACCCCAATGCCAACTCAATGGATGGGGCAGATATTCAGTTACCCACCTTCAATGGAATTGGATCAGAGGATCCAAAGTAGCATTGGTTCATCTGTGAAGTTGTATGGATGGTTCGTTTAGTTAAGAACATAGACTTAAGGAAATCACAGATGATCATGACTCTAAGGGGTCGTGTGTTGGACTGGTTTATGAAGTACTCCATAGTACCATTAGGAGCATCGTAGAAGACCCTCGAAGATATACGAGCTGTGATGATCTCTAAGTTCAGGAAACCTAAATTTGAGTCACAGTGTATCACTAAGATCAAGGAGATAAAACAAGCATTGGCAGAGACAGTATGGGACTTTGACCAAAGATTTAAAACTTTGATAGCCAAAGTAAGTTTCTAGATGTCAAATGTTCAGCATAAAGAGTGGTCCATTGTTGCATTGTTACCACATATCTGAGGTCCATTGATGCAACAAAATATCGAGTCGCAGACAGAAGCGTTAGAATTGGCAATGAATTTGGAAGCGTCGTCGATTGGTGATGGTGTCGCAAGCATGGTACAGATTCAATCGCAGTTGGATAATATAACGATACAACTTCAGGACATCAAAAAAGGAAAAGAAGCCCACGAATACTTATGGTGCAAAAAATGCAAAATGGAAGGACACACTAAGGATAACTAACCGACCTTCATAAATTATGTCTCATCTGGTGCGCCAAACCCATTAAATGGCCATGGACTACCCTCGTGTCATATATGCCAATCTAGAGGGAATCACGACGAGGAATGTTTATACTTACAAAAATTTGTAAGTACCCCAGCAAACCTATTTTGTAAATTTTGCAAGTCAGTAGGGCATGAAGAGAAGGATTGCAGAGAGTACTAGCTCCTGAAGGAAAAGACAGTTGACACTTACTTGATGAAGAATGAGGGGAAGGCTCAGGCTGAACCAGCACAACCATTGTATCAGCCTACACAGTTCCCACCCAACCAGTATCATCCTCAGTATACACCGCAGCACCCATATGCGAAACAAAATCATTATCAATCGCAATATCAGCAAAACCAGTACCCCCTGCAGAAACCACACCCGCAGGGAAGGCGTGGTGGAAACTTTAAAGGCTGAGGAGGAGGAGGAGGATTTGGTAGAGGAAGTGTTACAACAGACAGAGTAACCGCAGAAATCAATCCTTTCCAATATTCAAGAGAAACCAAATATCTAACACTAAAGGATCTCAATACATACCTTATTCCGAATGGTTGATGTAGATCCCCATTGAGATTTTCCACTGTCACTTGTATAAGTGATTCGCTATCTCAACATTCAGCAAACAAGACAAGCATGCTATATATAATTGTTTTCGACCTACTCTAGCATATATAATCAATAACATATAATCATTTAAAAGCATCCATGGATTCAATACTCATTTAAATACACATTATTGGACAGGAAAATATATTTCTATTAATATAAAATAGAGATTACAATAGTGACAACCTCTGTCGGCACGTCTGCGAATCGGAGAAACTGAGTCCTCCACCTGGGCCTCCACCACTTCAATCCTCCATCTCTCGATAGCAAGCTCACAAGCAAAGGAAAGCTTGGGAAGAACGCAAAGTGCTCCAAGGGACAAAGGGATGCAGACTCAAGTATAACCTCCATCAACAATGGACTATAGTTCTCTTTCTCTTCAATTCCTCCCCTTTTCAATGTATCCAAAGGGTTCCTTATATAGTGCTTCAATGGGGTAATGGAAGGTCAACTCCAAGCGATCTCAAGGAATATGGAAGGCCAAGAGACAAGTGATTCGGATCCACATCAAGGAAAACTCCAAAACTATTTGGCCTTTTGTACACATCCCGATGTACACGGGTTTAAGGGTCAAATCCGTGTATATACGCGAGAATGGGTTTAAAAGTCGTGTATATCAAATAAGACATGTTTTTAGGGATGATCTTGGAAACATCAAATGTAAAAAAATGATCCATGGGGTCTAAAGAGTCTGCAGAGGGATAGGGAAGGCCATAAATGTGTGATCCACCATGTGTGGTAAAATCAGCTGTAACAGATGCCCCCTAATGTGTGAGGTCAAAGGGGTCATACGATGGTCAAAATACATTATAAGTCTATCCCAGAAGTGGAGTGATGAAGAACCAGGTGGAAGAACCATCCATCCAATAGTATAATACAATGATGAAACTCTGCACATAACTACAAGTAGATATAGCAGTCCCAGATACATAAGAGTACAATGGCCATGAATAGGCATGATACAAAATATGACATGTGTGGTCATCGCCACATACAATATATATATATCAGAATATCCATGATGAATATATACAAAGGATCATGATCTCCATGAAGGCTAAAGATATATAATGGATCAAGATCTCCATAATGGCTGGAAACATCTAACATATACTGGAATCAAGTCACGAGAGCTGAAATCTCATGAACACTGGCACGATCAAGGAGATAGCATATATGACATGCCACCAATATGGAAGGTCTTCTACACAATATGCTACGAGTACATGTCCTACTATGCGAATAGAGGTGTCGAGGTCGAACATAATAGTCCATCATCTGATTATCGGTCATTGATGTATACCGTTAATAGATGCGAGATCACCCACCGATAATGAAAATGCGAATCAAGGTACTAGAGTGCAAAATAACAAGTGTGAATAAAGGTGTTGAGGTCGAACACTTGAAAGGATCCATCGATCAGGGGACATTGATGTATTCCCAAAAACTATCGATGGCGAGAGAACCTGCCACTAATGACTGCAAGTCTCAAGGCACCCAAAATGACTCTAGATTCCTCTTCTCTATTGATGTATAGTATGCAAGTCGTAGTCGTAGTCTCCTAGGTGAGAAATACCTGCTTCATTTTGGAGCTCACATATCCTACCCTTGCTTGCTTGTGATTTGGCTTTACATTATATAGGTGTATGCTCTGTGCATGCTAGTTTGCCTAGTTTTTGCGTAGTTAGATAGAGTCTTTTTAATTTTTTGAGTCATTGTGGATTCGGGTGCAGCATTTCGTCATTTAGCAGGACTTCTGCCTTCCACATCTCCTCTTCCTTTGGGAGAGAGAAATAGACTGTCTGGATGGACTACTTATCACATTGATTCACACACGATGGGAGATCACGAGGATGAGATTCCTGAGATGTCCTCTCCACCTCAAGAGGTTGGGGAGGAAGATCCTATTCCTGTGTATGATCCTTTACATTATGGTTATGATCACTCATTCACGGGTCACCAGTACTAGTTTTCAGGCGATGAGACTCACCATGAACCCACAAGCACTAGTCATGTTAGTTATGGCATGTCTGATATCCCTGCACATGATCCGGCACATCATGTCGAGTCAGAAATTGAACCTAGCACTACGCCTAGGGGCATTCCCATTCCTTTCCGTGTGGAGAGATTTGGGAGCACTAGTCACTAGTCCCTTTGTCCTCTATTCCTACTCCTTTGAACACATTCCTGACTGTGGAAATTGAACCCAAGTTTTAGAACAATTACACTCACAATAGTTGCCAATTACACATGCAAATTACTCACAAATGAGACTGAATAATGGAGCAGAACACTAATCTGTATTGAATAAGTGAACAATAGCCAACCCTATGAAGTCATAGGTTACCACAATAAATAATTACATGAGGTATTCAAATGCATGAAGATGCCATTCGAATCTAGTCAAAAGCAGGCTTACTAAATCTAAGCAAATCCCCCATAGGTGCATAAAGCAGTTTCCAAAACTGTCTAGGAGCTCACAAATTGGAAAAATCATTTAGGAAAGCTAATAGTGGATGTAAGGACAACTCATACATTCTTTTCATAGGAGAAAAGAGTGGAGTATGTGGAGTACAAAAAACAAGTTAACTTCACCTAGTCAAACTTTCCCAATTGCCTTAAAACACTGAAAAAGCAGGCAATAAAGCAGAAAAAGCATACATGCGCTAGGGAGGCCAGGAATAAAGCAGATTTGATTCCAGGAGGTTTCCCAAGCACTCCATGACTCAAAATTAGCAAGTTTGACCACTATGGATGTGTAGATGACAACTTGCATAAGGTGGAATATGGAAACTAGGCAAATAAGATAACAATGGATTAATTAATGTCTAAGGTAGCTAACTATGGGTTGATTATTCTAACACCCCCCCTTAAGCCTAACTTATGAGTAATATATCAAAAAATTATAGGGCCTAGCAACAAGGCTTAGTCACCATTTACATACTGCATGTCCATTTAACCAAGGAAAGAGGCAAAAACCCAATGGGAAAATCCTCCCTTAAACATGGACTGTAAAATAAAATTTGGAAATCTTGTCATCACTCATGCTTCATATCATGATCAGCAATCCCCAGCAGTGATTTGAAATTGTTGAATGTCTTCTCACAAAAAAATTTGGTGAAGATATCAGCTACTTGTTTTGAAGATGAATAGAAGAGTAGGTGAATGGTGCCATCATGCACAAGTTGTCTGATGTAGTGCATATGGATCTCAATGTGTTTGGTTCTCTGCTTCTGAAATGGATCATTGCAGATTCGAATGGTACTCTGATTATCACAGTAGATAGTAGTTGAGTATTTTGATTCAAAGCCACACTCTCCAAGTAACCCCTGCAACCATAAACATTGATTTGCTGCATTTACAACTCCTCTGTACTCTGCTTCTGTAGATGAGAGTGCAATGGCACTTTATTTATTGCTTGACCAGCTGATTGGCCCTTCTGCAAACATGAACACATATATTGATGTTGACTTTCGATCTGTGATGTCACATTCCCAATCACTGTCAGTAAACCCAATCAAATCAAGATCAGATTTTACTTTATAGAAGATCCCATGTGTCCTTGTTCCCTGAACAAAGTTAAGGATCCTTTTGGCTGCTTTCCAAGGGATCTCATGACGCTGATTAATGTATCTATAAGCCACACTTACTACATAAGAAATATCAGGTCTAGTATGTGTAAGATACAACAAACATCCAATCAATTGCCTATACAGTGTATTGTTTACCATAGGTGAAGAATCAGTTTCTTCAAGCTTCACACCTGAAAGGAAAGGAGTCTTGCTTGGCTTGCAATCCTTCATTTTGAATTTGTTCAATAAGTCCAAGGCATACTTGGACGGATGCACTTTGATTCCAGATTTGGTTTGAGCAATATCGAGTCCCAATAATTGTCTCAATAGCCCCAAATCTGTCATGGAGAAGGCATGGTTCATTGCATCCTTCAAGGAAGCAATTTCATCCTTTGAGCTTCCTGTAATGAGGAGGTCATCAACATATAAAACAATGATCATTAATGAACCATTAATCAGCTTCAAATAGACATTTGGATCTGATTTGCATCGAACAAAATTCAGTGATAGCATAAAGCTATCAATCTTGGCATACCAAGCCCTGGGGGCTTGCTTAAGCCCATACAATGACTTCTTTAGCCTTCACACAAGAGATGGGTTAGTAGCAAATCCTTGAGGATGATTCATGTATATCTCTTCAATGAGATATCCATTCAATAAAGCACACTTCACATCCATGTGATGTACTTCCCATTGCTTTGAAGCTGCAATGGCTAAGGCTAGCCTGATGGAGTCCATCTTTGCCACTGGTGCAAAGGTCTCATTGTAGTCTATGCCCTGAACTTGTGAATAGCCCTTGGCTACCAATCTGGCCTTTTACTTCAGAGGTGAACCATCAGTAGCAAATTTGTTCTTGTACACCCACTTACACTGAACTAGCTTCCTCCCTGGGGGAACATCAGCCAGCTCCCAAGTGTTGCTCTTCTGGAGTGAGCTAAACTCTTCCTTCATAGCTGCTTGCCATCTTGGATCTTCTGGTGCATCTTCATATGTCTGTGGATCTGATTCAACCATCAGATAGAATTTCTCAGCAAACATAGGATCTTTCATGCATAGAGCACTCTCAAATTGAGATCTAGTCCTCCTAGGGTCATTAGGATTTCCAGCTAGTTATCCAGCTGCATGAATGGTCTTGGATGCCCATTTTGGCCTTGTAGGGATGTTAGGATCTGCAATAAAATCATAATTATCAGACATATCAGAATCATCATGTTCAACTATCTCTTCACTTACATTCAGAGGTTCTGGTGGTGAAGAGGATTCTCCAACTTCCACTGCTGCTAGGGGCTCTTCTTGAAACTGAACACACCTTTCAATGAAGGCTTTGTTTGTGCTCAAATTGATCAGCTTGTACCCTTTTGAATCTTCAGAGTACCCAACAAATAGACACTCTTGGCTTTGGGGCTGCAAAGCCTTCCTCTTTTCTGTTGGAATTCTAGCCCAAGCCCTTGAGCCAAAAATCCTAAAATGGGTCGCATCTGGATTGTGCCCACTCCATGCTTCGAAAGGAGTCATACCATCAAGATTTTTATGAGGCACTCCATTCTAGATATAGGCTGCACATTTTATAGCTTCGTCCCAGTACTTTGGTGGCAAAGTCTTAGCCTCCATCATGCAGGTTGCCATCTCTTTCAGTGATCTATTCTTTCTCTCAGCAACACCATTCTGTTGCGGTGTGTAAGGGATAGAATGTTGCATTTGAATACCTACATCTGCACAATATTGAATAAAATCAGACTTGACATACTCACCACCATTGTCATATCTGAGGACCTTGAGTTTCCTCCCAAACTGGTTTTCAACCAAAGCCTTAAAGACTTTGAAGAGGCCAAAAACTTCAGAATTGTGTTTCAGGAAGTAAACCCAGCAATACCTGGAAAAGTCATCTGTGAAATTCAATGCATATTTGTCCTGACTCATTGACATATGAGGAAATGGGCCAGCAACATCACTGTGCATCAACTCAAGAGGTGCAGAGGTTCTCTCATGACTAGCTTTCTCAAATTTATGCTCTGGGTGTTTTCCTAGGATGCAACCTTGACAGACTCCTTTGGAAAATTTAATCTTTGGTAACCCTATGACCATTTCTTTTTCACTAAGATCAGAAAGATACTTGTAATTTAGGTGGCCAAATATTTCATGCCAAATCTTGCTTGCCTCATTAACATGAATGAGAAGAGCAGAGGGGTTTGAGTAGGGTAGGAAGTGTGAGAACATGTATACCTTCGAAGTATGATTTGCAACTCCTTTTGCAATGACTTTACCACTTGAGGTCTTTGTGATCTCAAATTCATCAGGGGCGAATATGACCTTCTTTGGAGACCCTGTGTGGGTCATCTGATACACTGATAAGAGGTTAGAGGAAAGACCGAGAACATACAACACACTGTTGAACTTACCATGGTCAAGATCAATCCTCCCTTTGCCCAAACTTTCAGTGAGAGAGTCATCTCCCAGTACTATTGGTGGACCTTTCGACATGTCAAGTGAGTTGAATGTCTCCTTGGTCGAAACCATATGTCTTGAAGCTCCAGAATCAATGATGAAACTAGGTGAGCTTGATGTGCCAGCAACCAATGCATGAACTCTCTCTCTGTCTTCTGAACTTGATCCTCCTTCTCTCTTCTTTGAGCTGTCTGGAAGGGAGATGCCATTCTTCTCCAAGAGTTGGTTCAGCATGTCTATTTGCTTCTTCATGCAGGAGCTCTCAGAATGATTGCCCTTACTACAGTATGCGCACTTGCTCATTTATCCTTTGTTTTTCTTCTTCTGGTAGTTCTTCTTAGAACCTTGATGCCCCTCCGGAGACTTGTTCTTGTCTCTCTTTTGCTCAGGTGGATTTTTAGCTTTCTTATTGATTTTTGAATCCACCCTCGAATCTCCAGCAACCAGAGCTTGGTCTTTGGATGGTTTGATGGTGCCCATCATCACCAATTTATCTTGTTCTTGTGTGAGAGATTCCATGAAATCTGCAAGGCTAGGCATCTTCCAGGATCGAGTTGTCAACTTTGTGGCATAGAAGGTCGAAACAAACACTGAATATTCAGGGCCAAGCTTTGAGAGTATGGCCAAGCCCAGCTGATCATCCTTCTTTTTGATCCCACATTGTTTTAGCTGCAAAACAAGTGCTTTGAACTTGGAAAAATAGAGTTGCAGGGATTCAAAGCTATTGGGACTCAGGGATATCAATTCATTTTCAATTTGATGTCCCCTCATCTCCTCTGTCTTTCCAAAAAGATAAACAAGCTTCTCCCATACTTCATTTGGTGCTTTCAATCCATCAAGATGGAAAAGGAGGTCTCTGGATATGCTCAGACACAGGAGACCATAGGCCTCATCCCTTCTGTTGTGCCATTTTATCTTCTCTACAGCTGCATTGGGCTATTCTTCTGTTGCCATAGTCACTCTGTAGAGGCCTTTCGCTCTCAACAGTATCTCCATCTCTGCTTTCCATTCAAATAAATTAAATGGATTCAAGATGATCTTCTGAGATTGATCCATAGCTTAGAAATTGTCCCGTCAGTCAGCAGAATGCTCCCAGTCAATGATGTCGAACCTGTAAAACAAATTGGAAGGATAGAAATCAATCTACAAATTCTCTGGTACCATGTGTAAATTGAACCCAGGTGTTAGAACAATTACACTCACAACAATTGACAATTACACATGCAAATTACTCACAAAGGACACTGAATAATGGAGCAGAACACTAATCTGTATTGAATAAGAGTACAATAGCCAACCCTGTGAATTCATAGGCTACCACAATAAATAATTACATGAGGGATTCGAATGCATGAAGATGCCATTCGTATCTAGTCAAAAGCAGGCTTACTAAATCTAATCAAATCCCCCATATGTGCATAAAGCAGTTTCCAAAACTTTCTAGGAGCTCATGAACTAGAAAAATCAATTAGGCAAGCTAATCGTGGATGGAAGGACAACTCATACATGTTTTTCATAGGAGAAAAGAGTGGAGGATGTGGAGGACAAAAAACAAGTTAACTTCACCTAGTCAAACTTTCCCAATTGCCTTAAAACACTGAAAAAGCAAGCAATAAAGCAGAAAAAGCAGACATGCGCTAGGGAGGCCAGGAATAAATCAGATTTGATTCCAGGAGGTTTCCCAAGCGCTACATGACTCAAAATTAGCAATTTTGACCACTATGGATGTGTAGATGACAACTTGCATAAGGTAGAATATGGAAACTAGGAAAATAAGACAAAAATGGATTAATTAATGTCTAAGGTAGCTAACTATGGGTTGATTATTCTAACACTAACAACCCTTCCTCCCCAGCATTCACATGGTCCTTCGGGTCAAAATGTTGCTACTAGTCATGTTCGTACTGTGACTACTCATATAGTAGTTTCTCAGAGTCAAGCATCTCATGTTGTCTCAGGAGGTCATATTCCTGTTTCTAGATCATCTTATGGTCCATCGCATAGCATTCCTCATATCCCTACTTATGGAACTTCTCATGGGATATCCCATGGGACATCTTATGGAACTTCTCATGCACCATATTATGGACCGTAGTATGGACAGAGTTATCCACCTTATGGGTACGGGTATCAACAACCCGCTTACTCCTCTAATTATGGATTTGTAGCACCACCTAATCAAGGTTCACCACATCATAATGCTTCCATGCAGCCATATACGGGTCAAATAGGAGGAGGATATTATGGCCAAGGCCATGGTATTTACAATAGTCAGGATTATATGAACCAAAACTATTAGGGAGCGTGGCATAGAATAACTCAACCTAGGCTCCCTTTCCTCACAACGTTAAATCTACCTAACTTGTCGAGACTAATGAACGATCCTGTATCTTATGACCCGGCTAGGCCAGCTATCCCTACCAAGCTTGCCCGGGACATTCCCAAATTCGAGGGCAAACCAGAAGAAGATCCTAGTGAACATGTCACTACCTTTCACCTTTGGTACTCTTCCATCTCTTTACACGATGATTCTATCCATTTGAGGCTATTTCAAAGCACCCTCACAAGGCCTGCAGTGAAATGGTACATAGAGTTACCAAAGGGGGCATTTATTTTGTTCGATGACCTTGCTATGACTTCCCTCAACCACTTCCAACTACCAGTGCGTTATGACATTGGTACAGAACTCTTGTCGACATTTCAGCAGGATAAAGCCACACATATCTCAGACCATATCTAAGAGTGGCGTAGACAGAAGAGGTTGATTAAAGCTTTCATACCGCCAAAGTTTCTCCTTGAGTGGTTCCTTAAATCGTTGCTACCTTATATTGCGAAGGATGTTTCTACATCCGGAGTCCAGAACGAGGAACAAGCAATATTTAGGGAACATGAACTAGATTTGATTTATGCTCAATCCGGGCTATTATATGAGATCATACATAACGCTCCGCGTTCTAGTTTCGATCCTAAGATCAAACCTGGACCACATGCCGATGGCATTGTGGGATGTACAATTGCCAAACCTGTGGACTCGATTACAAAATGAGTGAGTCAATTGTCTATTAACCAATCCGCATCAGGACAAGCTATGGCTTCGTCTCAACCCACCTAAACGGCAAATAACACATATTTCAATAAATTTGGAAAGATTTTATTACAAGAACAATGCCAGAATTGATTTTTTTGGTTATTTTGGAATTCTAGATCCACTGTTTNAAATGTACTTTCCGTGCAATCGTCAGACCAGAAGGGAAACCAGCAACCCGGAAGGAATAGGAAAAAGGGTAAAAACAATCGTAAGGCTGGGAATAAGAATGACAATGCCAATTTGAATGACAAGAATGAACGTAATGCTGGGGGGGACAAGCAATTTAAACATAAGGTTAAGTTTCCTTGCAAATTTTGTAAGGATGACCACCTCATTCACTTGTGCCCTCGTATGGAAGATGCCTCGAGCTTCATAGCACAGGGCCCAGCTGTGCTGACCAATCCTTTACCCCATAATAAAAATATGAACTCGAGGACCCATGATCCTCATTGTGCTTCGAGTGGAGATCAAGATCCACCAGAAGCCAGTACTGGCCATGGTTTCATCAATATGGTGTGTGCTACTAAGGTTGTGACTCATGCGAAAGACTATGTTTGTCGCAACCAGACCTGAGGAAAGAACCTCCTCCTACCGAGAGTCCTTTGCGTATTGAAAATCCTACAGATAAACCTAAGAGTGTACCTCGCATTCCTAAGGCGGTCTTAAAGCATTCGAGGCACAATCCTAATGCCTGAGCCACCTAGAACTATTATGTTGTCGAGGATTTGGGCCACACTACTTGTGCGATGTCTGTGATTGAAGTTCTTCAGAGTTGTCCGTCGCAAAGGAAAGATTCTCTTTTTGCTCTTGGGGTGAATGATGATAACTCTTCTTCCGTAATCAAATTTGAAACCATGGTACTATAGCCTCGCTTGCCTTACTACGTGTCTCTCTTGATTCATGTGGAATGTCTTAACATGACCGTCAAACGCACTGTGATTGACGAAGGTGTTGTTGCTTCCGTGATGTCTTTGTCCTGTTGGAAGGGTTTGGGTTGTCCCGAGTTGTCTAAATCCGCTACCATGTTGACTATCTTTGATGGTAGATCGTTTTGGCTGCCCTAAATTCTTCCTTCTCTTCAGGTCCATTTGGGAGGGAAGACTATAGTGATCGAGGTCGAGGTGGTTGATGAACTCCTTGACTACAATCTTTTACTGGGTCAGAATTGGATGTATAGTATGAAATACATACCCTCTTCTCTATTTCAAGTTGTATGCTTTCCATTTAATGGAAAAATTGTTATGATTGATCAAACATCATTCAAAAATTTGAGTGTTAATGCATCGACGGGAGCTTCAATCCCGATTATCGATCACTCTCAACCGGCAACTAGGAGTGTGGGTGTAGGTATGTATCCATCCCTTATGGGGACATTTAGTTTTCCTACACCCGTCCTTATGATTGGATCTAGTTTCGATGGGGCTTCGTCTTCATTGAATTGGGTGTCTTTTCGCACTTCCCATATGGAAGATCCTTGGATTCTTCCTACACCAAGTCTTTCAAACGGACCCATAGAAACGGATGTGTCATTTCCTGTAGCTATGATTGCATACCAAGAAAATCTTGATTGTGTTGCAGAGCCTAGTCCTTCCTCTTCACACAAAGGAGGAGGACCCATATGTACTACCTGCATGGGCAGTTGAGTCCTCACATGCACATGACTGCCTTGATAGTGTCTTTTTGTCAGATGAAGCTATTATTGAGGCTATGTCTGGAGTTGAGCCACCTTGGGAAGAGTTACATCATAGATCTTATTTTTTTCCTGAGCTTGACCGTTTGGAGCATGAGGACTTTCAGGAGATTCTTAGTGAGAATATTGGTAGTCCTGTGGTTCCATTAAGCTCTCCTAGTCAGATGGCTGATGGGAACATGGAGAATATATCACCTACGATTCCTATCAATATCTCTCGTGATCCTGGCAAGATTGAGAATGTCTATATTGGGGAAGAATATTCCCATGCTGAGATTCTGGAGTATACCAAGCTATTCAAAGAATTCTGTGATGTCTTTGCTTGGTCATATGAGGAAATTCCAGTTATCGACCCTCGCATTGTTGAACATGAAATTAAGACTTATCCCAATGCCAAACCTATTCGACAACATTTGCGTGCAATGAATCCTAAAAAATCACCCGCGATTAAGGCTGAGATAGAAAAGTTGTTGAAAGCTGGATTTACCTATCCCGTTCCCTTGACGAAGTGGGTTTCAAACCCTGTGTTGGTTGATAAGAAACAAGGAGCGATCCGTATATGTATTGATTTCCGCGATTTAAATCATGCATGTCCTAAGGATAATTTTCCCACACCATTTATTGATCAGATTTTGGATGAGTGTGCGAGAAGCGAGGTATTTTCCTTCATGGACAGCTTTCTCGGATATAATCATATTCAAATTAAACCTGAGGATCAACACAAAACTGCATTTATTTGTCCTTAGGGTACATTTGCATATCGAAAGATTCCTTTCGGCCTGAAAAACGCTGGAGCCACATTTCAGCGGGCTATGACCTTGATTTTTCACGATCTCAAATCTATTATTGAAGTATTTTTGGATGACCTAGCTGCTCATTCTCGGCTGAGAGTGCATCATTCCTACTATTTGAGGTTAGTATTCGAAAGATGTTGTCACTACCAGCTTAGGTTAAATCCTCATAAGTGCATCTTTTGCGTGAAGTCAGGTCGCTTGTTAGGATTCATTGTTTCCAAGGAGGGTATAAGAGTCAATCCCTTAAAGGTTGAGGCAATACTTTAATTGTCTACCCAGAGAAATATTAGACATCTTCAATGTTTACAAGACATGGCAAACTTCTTACGGATATTCATGGTTAAATTTTCCAATTTGACTAAAGGCTTTATGCATCTTTTGAATAAGGACACTACCTTTTGCTGGGATGAGCAAGCCTAGGAGTCCTTTGATGCTCTTAAGCGAGCCTTAGCATCAGCCCCCGTGCTTAGTCCATCCGACTATAGCCGTGAGTATTTTATTTATGTGGCTACATCCATGGAGACGATTGGTATGGTTTTGGTTTAGGAGGACGAGGAGCTCCATGAGCATGTCATATACTATTTGAGTCGGAACCTTATAGATGCGGAAATCCGTTATTCCCATGTGGAGAAACTTGCCTTAGCTACCGTTCAGATATTGAGGCACTACATTCTTCTTCACTAGACCTTGGTGGTAGCTCATGTCAATCCATTTCAGTTCATCCTCACAAGAAGGATGATTGGGGGAAAGTATAATAAATGGATTGTTATTTTGCAAGAATTTGATCTCGAATTTGTTTCAGCGAAATCGAAGAAATCGTTTATTTTTGCGGAGCTCATTTATGATTTCCCAAGTGAGGAGGAGGAGGAAGTTTATAAAGATACGTGTGTCGATGAGCATATCTTTCTTATCTCAAATTTGGATCCATGGTATGGGGATATTATCGTATATTTACAAACATTGAAGTTCCCTACTCACCTTTCACGAGATGAGTGATGACGATTACACCACGTATCTAAGAACTACCTTATAGTGGATAACACTTTGTACCGCCATGGGCTAGATTCCATTTTACGTCATTATTTAACCCATGAGGAGGCTAATATTGTGTTGAACGATTTCCATGGAGGGGCGTGTGGTGGTCATTTATCTGGGCTTTCTACAGCCCAAAAAATATTGAGAGCGGGATATTTTTGGTCGTCGATCTTTAAAGATTGTGTTAATGTGGTAAAGAAGTGTCACCCTTGCCAGGTGTTTGCACACAATATGCGCTCACATCCTGCCCCGTTACATCCGATTATCACCGCCAGTCCCTTCACGAAGTGGGGGCTTGACTTCATGGATTGCAACCCAGCTTCAGCTGGGGGGCATCATCATATTATAGTCGTTGTTGATTACTTCACGAAATGGGATGAGGCTATGCCCACGATTAAATCTAACGGTGAGACGGACGCGCATTTCGTATTCAACCAAATTATTACTCGGTTCGGTATTCCGAAGGAGCTTATCACTGACCATGGTAGGCACTTTCAGAATCGAATGATGGAAGAGTTGGCCTCAAATCTAGGGTATAAGCAGGAGCACTCCTCTTCTTATTACCCTCAGGCGAATGGACAGGTTGAAGCAATGAACAAATCACTTAATTCCATTCTCCAACAAACCATTACACAAAGCAAAATGAATTGGCATATCATGTTATATCATGCTTTGTGGGCATATAGGACCACGGTTAAGACTGCCATCATTTTTTCCCCATATCAGCTCAGACATGGGGTGGAGTCTGTCTTGCCGGTTGAATGCAAAATCCCTTCGTTGAAACTAGCTATAGAGCTTTGACCAGACACTTCCGCATTAGAGGAACGTTTGGTCCACTTAGAGTAGCTTGATGAGCAGCGCCAAGATGCTTTAGTGGCTCTAGAGGTGAATAAACGTCGAGTTAAGGTCCAATATGATGAGTTTGTCCATCCGAGGAGGTTTAGTGAAGGAGATTTGGTCCTTTTATGGGATCAAGATAAAGAACCCTTGGGGGCAAGGAAGTTTAATCCAATGTGGCGTGGTCCTTACATTGTCAAATGTGTGTTAGAGAAGGGTGCCTATGATCTGGTGGATTATGAAGGGACAGCCTTGGTGGAGCCTAGAAATGGGCTATATCTTAAAAAATAATATGAATGATCTTCAGCCAGGGCTGATTATTGTATATTAGTGTACAGTTTTTTGCATAGTTAAGTTTTCTTATGGTGATCGGGTTTGTTGATTAGCTTTTGTTTCTTATGGAAGATGTCGTTGGAATCTTCCGTTTACATAGGATTCACTGATGGTGCTAGCCACCACACTCAACACCCAGCCTCTGCTGCTTGGGTGATTTATACTCCTATGGGTCAGGTATTGTCTTCAGGAGGTGTATGTTTACGCCCTTCTTCGAACAATGTTGCTAAGTATAGTGCCGTTATCAAGCTATTACAGGATGCCATTTCACATGGTGTTCTATCTCTTAAGGTACATCTTGATTCGCAGTTAATAGTGTCACAGCTTAATGGATTGTATAATGTTAGGGATCCGAAATTATTATGAATATTCTTACATGTGAGACTGTTAGAACGGCAATTTGACAACATAACATACATACATGTTTCAAGAATTTATAATCAAGTTGCTGACTCATATGCTAACTATGTCTTAGATTGGCATTTGTTTCATGGAATATAAGCACATCACAAATATACATTTTTACACACATTTAAATAAATAAAATCGATCATCATAAAAAAAATTCATTAAACATCCAAAATGTGACGTCATAATATATAAGTGTCATAATACAAAAATGGGGTTTTCGAGCCACCAAAATATAATACACTGTAGTACAAAAATGAATCACTCTCAGGTCTCTAAGCCTATGGAGGAGGAGGGGGGTTCTGATCGTGGTAGCACACCATTACTCTAGCTAGTCGTCGGAATAACCGAACCCATGCTCGTGGTACCCCAACCACCTGACGTTGCATGGCCTCAGGAAAGTCCTTAACTTGCGCCATGGGTACTCTGTGTGTCAACCATACAAAGTTTGTGTGGATTCTTTGGAGCGTCCGCTCCGCATCCACACCTATGATATCATCTCCTCTTCCCCTCCGTCTATGACGAGGGAGGCCGTCAAGCCACCATGGTCCAACATTTGCACACACATGACAAGTTGTCGCTATGTGTCGTCATGCAAAAACATGTCTTTTGAGTCTATATATCAAAAAACAAAAAACAAAAATTAATAATTCAAAAAACTTAAAAAGAGGGTTGGGATTCGTTACCAATGTCACCATATGCTGATCCTGGTGGTAGGGGCATATCAGGATCTCCTCGAAAATCTATCCATGCATAAGGGTAATCATCGATGGCAATAATCTGTCGCCACCACCATGGAAAGAAATCAGCTGGGTAGGGGTTGGACACCCTACCTCCGCCCAGTCTACGCATAGCATCTTCCCAATGTTGTTGGGCCGTATATCGAACCCTGTCAAGAGGAGCATCAACTCTAGGGCTTAGCCCCAAAACACGCTCGAAGAAGAACGTGCTCAGTATACTGCCGAAACCGAAGTTTCGTAGCCTGCCCATCTTGCAGTCACTGAGTTGTTGCTTCATGTTACTCAACAACGCAGTACTCCAATCGTAGACTGTGGGTCTCATGCACTCCACTATGATAGAACATAAATGGCCGCGAGGCCTAGTGGAGTGATGCTAGCCCTGTTATCCTACCAAGTGCCAGTAGTATCGCCTTCAGGCCTAGTACCTGGATGGAGTTGGTCGGGATCTAACTCCCAACCTTCTCCATGTCTAAAAAATAGTATGCTGCAATATACTCATCAATGGTGATGCCACCTCCTAGCCTGCGAGAGCGTAGGTTCACCACCTCTCCCTGTCGGGACAATCCTATAATGAAATATATGTCCTCCACCTCTATAGTAAGGGACATCCCATCGATATGGAAAGACTCTGAGTCTGGATCCCAGTAGTCTACTAGCATCTGCAGCAGTCTTGGTTTGGCCCTTATGTTGCCAAGACACCAAAACTTGTACAGCCCACAGGCACGAAGAGCTTGTTGAGCCATCAAATCACCCCGTACAGCCTCTTCTATGTCTCCATGTTCCCTCTCCCTCCATTCTAGGACCATCCTGCACATTAAAAATATTTTTTGTTCACCAAAAAAATCATGTGCGCGGCCGCATACGCGACTATTTGCAAAATAGCCGCGTATGTACGCGAGTTTGGGCGGTTTTTTCGCGTATAGCTAGCCCTATACGCGGAAAAAAACCCGATTTCCGCGTGGGCCAAGAACATTAATCTATATTGGCCTAAAAGTAAAAAAATTGACCATGGAAATTGATAAAAATTTACATGAAAATGGAAGAGGAGGACATCAGGAGTTACCTGGAACAAGCGGTGACGAATTTCACTGGACGAAGCTCCCGGGATTCGCGTTTGAAGTTCTGAGCTCAAATAGTAAAAACTTTCAAATGATATGTAATTTTTGAATTTTTTACTATTTATAGAAAAAATTTACCCCCTTTCTATAGTTTGGGACCGTTTCTGACCATTTTGGACCGTTTTGGACTAATATAATGATGTAGGAGACCGTTTTGAGCGTCGTTTCGACTATTATTTCGACCCGTTCGTGTCGATTTCAGGTATTATGTCTAAACTAGTATATATGTTAGATGTCATATCTCTTTTCATTTTGCATGACCTTATGACCGTTTCATGATAACTTTAGGTACGAACCCATTCTTTGTTGTCATGGAACCTTCTTGTTGTTTTAGAAGTGACATGATGTGAATCGTAGAGTTTGACCATACATGGGTGCACTAGTTAGCTCCTTTATTGCATTTGGTGCCCATGCCGACATTTTTTCCCTTTATGGTGTGGGAGTCCTTTGTATAGTATCACCATGTCTTTGCAAAAGAGCCTCATACTCCTCTTGATCTTTTTGTTGGCCTTCTTCCCCCATGACTCCCTTATTTCAAGTTGTAATTGCATTATCATGAGTTTTTCCTGCCTCATTGAGCCTTATGCCGGCTTCCCTGACTTTGATTATTAACCATATAGCCCGAGGTTGTCTCATGTCTAGCCATGTAGAGCCATTTTATATATCTTTTGCATCTTGACTCCCCATTTTTACCGGGAGGGGCCCTTCCCCCGAGTGTCGTTATCCTACACATGTGTCCTTGCATTGAGCATAGGTATGTTCTAGTGCTTGGAACTAGTTTGTTTTCCCATTGACACTCGTCTCCTCCTAGTCTGTAACTATAAATCACTTTTATTCTTTTTCAAGCTTTTCAAAATATTTGAAAAAGTCCAAAAAAAATCAAAAAACCAAAAATCCGGACAAGAAAAGATGTTATCTTTGGCAGCAGTCGAGTTGTGTCGCCTTCGAACAGAGCATTGTATATCACATCTGTTGGTTGGGTTAATAGTTTGACTTTAGGAGTTGTACTCGTTTCTCTGATTTTATCTACACCGACTGGTTAAGCTTCCAGTCCCTATGGAACCTCTGTCGATGCCTCCTATGTCACAGAGATGTCCTAGTTTTGTATATCGAGTCTATGCTGCCTACATTCAGTCACCATTTGCCTTTATGCTCTTGTTCGAAGGAATTTGAAACCTAAGTCGGCCATTCCTTAGTTATCTTGACTTTGCATGCTGGCCATTCCTGGTACTGATACTGGTTCGTGCACTTTATGATCGAGTCCTTCCACATTATACAGCTTTGTTGAGTACCTCGTGTTGGATGATGGGGGATGCCTTAATGGCCTCCTTCCATTGGATTTCATCCCATCAACTTCAGATCATTTATTATGGGATAGGAATCTAGAGTCATTTTGAGTGCCTTAAGACTTGCAGTCATCATTGGCAGGTTCTCTCGCCATCAACAGTTTTTGGGAATACATCAATGTCCCCTGATCGATGGATCCTTTCAAGTGTTCAACCTCAAGACCTTTATTCACACTTGTTATTTTGCACTCTAGTACCTTGATTCCCATTTTCATTATCAATGGGTGATCTTGCGTCTGTTAACGGTATGCATCAATGACCGGTAATCAGATGATGGACTACTATGTTCAACCTCGACACCTCTATTCGCATAGTAGGACATTTACTCATAGTGGATTGTGTAGAGGACCTTCCAGATTAGTGGCATGTCATATATGCTATCTCCTTGATCGTGCCATTGTTCATGAGATTTCAGCTCTCGTGACTTGATTCCAGTATATGTCAGATGTTTCCAGCCATTATGGAGATCTTGATCCATTATATATCTTCATCCTTCATGGAGATCATGATCCTTTGTATATCTTCATCATGGATATTCTAATCTATCTGTATTGTACGTGGCGGTGACCACAGATGTCATATTTTGTATCATGCCTATTCATGGCCATTGTACTCTTATGTATCCGGGACTGTTATATCTACTTGTAGTTATGTGCAGAGTTTCATCATTGTATTATACTATTGGATGGCTAGTTCTTCCACCTGGTTCTTCATCACTCCACTTCTAGGATGGAATTATAATGTATTTCGGACATTGTATGACCCATCTGACCTCACACATTAGGCGGCATCTGTTACAGCTAATTTTACCACACATGGTGGATCACACCTTTATGGCCTTCCCCGTCCCTTTGCAGACTCTTTAGACCCCATGGACCATTTTTTGTACATTTGATGTTTCATGGGGTCTAAAGAGTCTGCAGAGGGACAGGGAAGGCCATAAAGGTGTGATCCACCATGTGTGGTAAAATCAGCTATAACAGGAAGGGGTCAAGTTACATGCTATAACTGTGGAAAACTAGGTCACTACGCCAGAGACTGCCTAGAACCTGCAAAGACATGTTCATACTGTAAGGGACAGGACCATAATGTCGAGCAATGTACCCAGTTGATCGCAAATTAGTAGGCTAGATCCATCACAGGTCCTAACCCTACGTAGAATCCAAAACCAAACCCAAATCTGAACTTAAACGTTTAGATGATTGTTGTTGAGCCAAGAGATCTGAATGTCGCTGTCATAACATGAGGAGGTGTTGCGACCAGAACTAGTCAGGATAAACCGCAAGAACAATTGTAGTCACATGTACGGCCCGTGATGCAGAAGAAGGTGCCACTCGACGTCCAGAAACAAAATAAAGTATCCATGGACGTGCGACGTGAGTTTGTGGATGCCTAAATGGTTTCAACAAAGAAGTTAGGGAGATGCCTAAACGGTTTCAACAAATATTTCAGAAAATGACTCCACAAAAGGTTAGTAAGCTCAATTCCCTCCTGTCAAGTTGCTTAACGCTGATGTAAGACAAATATGTTATTGCAGAGATATAGGCAATGATAGAAGAAACACTAATAGAGCCACAACCTAAAAAGAACATTAACCAGGTTGGAAATAAATTCAAAATGGGACACGAGTTAAGAATGATTGCGCAGATAGGGAATTATGACATGGATTACATCATCTTAGACTTGGGTTCCAACTTCAATATTTTGACATGACAAACTTTGGAAATTATGGGCAAGTCGCACCTGGACTGGTCTCTTGTCCAGTTGCGACTTTCCAATCAGGTGAAGCTCCTCCCAATTGGTAGGTTAATTCAAGTCCCTGTCGACATCGAAGGGATGCGCACATTTGTAGATTTTGAATTCATTAACATTGTTAACGACACAAACCCATATCATGTGCTGCTAGGAATAGATTGAGCCATAGAAAATCAAGACATTATCAACTTCAAGAAGAGGATACACTCATTTGAGGATAATGAGATGAGGGTAGTGTCACCCATTGATCCTTTGGAGGGACAAAGAGACGTTGATCCTGTCTACAATGAGGGATAGGGCGAATACCTTAACCAAATATACAATGTCACCACCATGCAAGAAGATTACATTATTCCAATAGTAGATGGAAACCTGAGCTAGAAGAGTTCTAGTTCCTGCACATCCGACTCAGGGGAGGCTTTGGAAAATAGGAAAAATCGGTTACATGAAGTCTCTATGAGAAGATGTGCAAGGATTACGAGATATGTGCGACGAGTGGAAAATGAGTTAAGAGAGCTGCCCACCTACAAAGGTTTACCTAACCTTACCGCCTTCCTAAGTGAGTTTGAAGAACTCGGCATTGATTCATAGTGCTTGTCTGCATTGGATCATGTGTTGAAGGCTATGCCTACCAGATGGTGGGGTACACACAAGCAGTTTATAACAGAATTGCCACAATGCAGAAGGTTGATGGAAGTCAGGTTCGGGGAAGAAGTTGCCACCGTCATTTATAAATGCACAGGGTTGTCGAGCCCTGCTACGCACATAAATCAATGTTGCATTGTATTTGCATCATACCCACGATGGGAATAGGTACATAATTTCGTACATACATTGGAAATGACACCTAGGATATGGTATGCATCTATGGAGTTGTGATAAGGAACCCAAGATTGGGAAGGGCTCACTGAGCAGTTTATGCACACATTTGAATTTTCTAATGAGCCACCGACAGTTGATGTTGCACTTCAAATGATAAGGGAGAAGATATTTGTTGAAATACCTATCAAGGAGGCCAACGCTCACCAATGCAGTGTGATCATTTAGAAATGGATGGCTTGCTAAAATTTAGATGGAGACCCAGATGATGATCTGACTAACATGAACATACCAAAATCAGAAGGTACGCACGCAGTAGAAGGAACCGGTATTTCAAGTGACCAATTCCTTAAGCCGTTGAAGATCAGAAAAGTAAACATTGGGTCGCCAAAGAACCCAAAGTTTGCCAATATAGGATATTATTAGGATGAAGATACAATTGTAAAGATCACAGACTTACTCCATGAATACCATGACCTATTCCCTGCCAACTTTCTGGAGATGAAGGGGATAGTGGGAGATCTAGGGGAGATGAAAATACCCATGTAACTAGACGCTAAACCCAGTAACCAGCAACCCTATAGGTTGAACCCCAAGTACAAATAGAAGGTAAAAGAAAATTTGGATCGCATGCTCGACGCAGGAATTATCGAACATGTTGAAGAATCAGAGTGGATCAGCCCTATAATGATCCAGGATAAGAAAACAACAGGCGAAGTAAGGATCTATGTCAACTTAAGGAAGTTGAATGATGCATGCTTACACGATCCATTCCCAACACCATTTACAGATGAAGTACTTGAGAGTGTAGGAGGACAAGAGATGTATTCATTCACCGATGGATTATCTAGCTATCATCAAGTCGGAATCATGAAGGAATATCGCCACAAAACAACCTTCGTCACTGAATGGGGATGCTACCAGTATACAATAATGCCCTTTGGCCTCAAGAAAGCACCTGTTATTTTTTCTAGAATAGTAGTCTCTGATTTTAAAGATTTTATTCATAAATTTCTTGAAGTCTACTTTGAGGATTGGACTATTTTTCATATAGTAAGAGACCACATTGAGATTCTTTGCATGATGTTGGTCCATTGTCGCCAGTATCAGATCGCGCTTAATTCCAAGAAGTATGTATTCTGCGCACTGTTTGGTGTGTTGTTGGTTCACGTTGTGTTTCGTGATGGTATTTTGGTTGACCCATCAAAGATTGCAATTATTCTTAACTTAACACTGCCTACATCAGTCACGCAAATCAAATCAATGCTGGGACATACAAGATACTACAGTAAGTTCATCAAAGGATATGCAGCGATCACTGCACCTATGGAAAAACTGCTAAAGAAAGACGTAAAGTTTCAATGGACAACAGCTTTCCAGGAAAGCTTGGATAAATTGAAAACTGCAATGGACATTGCGTCAATACTTGTGTTCCCCAACTGGAAGAAAGAATTCCATGTGCATGTCAACACGTCCTCTGTTGCGCTCAGCATAGTCTTGACATAGCCAAGAGAGAGTGTGCTAGACCACCCTATTACCTTTGCCTGCAGAAAACTATCAATAGCAAAAAAGAACTACAAGACAAAGGAAAGAAAAGGCCTCGTTGTGGTCTATGTGCTTCAAAAGCTCAAACACTATTTTTTAGGTGGGAATTTTCAAATGTACAGTGACCATTTAGCGCTGAAACACCTAGTCAACAAGCCAGTGTTGGGGGGAAATACTTGTAGATGGCTTCCCCTGTTTCAATAATTTGACTTTGAGGTCATAGTTAAACCTAGTCGAATGAATGTTGGCTCAAACCACCTATCATGGATAGAAAGTGGTGAAGAGCTAACTAGCCTAGAAGATAATTTGCCTAATGCACAACTATTTGTGATCCACATAGTGGACAATCAAAACCATGATTTGAATACAATCATTCACTTTTTTAGCATAGCATATGCACCTTAAGTAATGACAACTAATAAGAAGAAACATTTGGTTGTCAAATTTGTTGACTATACATTGATCGCGAGATATCTATACAAGCTGGGCGCGTATGAAATACTATGCCACTGTGTTTTTTAGTACGAACAACCTTGGGTAATGAGTGAAGCACATGCTGGTGTCGCAGGAAGACACTATGCTGGAAAAGAAATGGTGCGCAAGATATTGCAAGAAGGACTATGGTGGTCAACTGTACATATGGATTCTAAGATCTTCTACAGGCGCTGTGATATCTTCCAAATAACAGGAAAACCATCGCACCATGACAAGATGCCACTTGCGCCGCAAATTACCCTTTAAGCATTTGACAAATAGGAATTTTATTTTGCTGGACCGGTCAGTACACCGGGAAAGAGAACTAGCGTGCACTACATTATCACTGCGACAAAATATTTGACCAGATGGGTTGAAGCTGCGCCTGTTAAATATTGTACCGCTACGACTGCGACAAAGTTTTTATTTGAAAATGTAATCACTAGATTTGGTTTCCAAAAGATACTACTAAGTGACCAAGGTACGCATTTTGTTAACAAAGTGATTGCAAAACTTACTACAGAGTTTCAGATACAGCATAAGAAGATGACACCCTATTATCCTAAGGAAAATGGAATGGTCGAAGCTTTCAACAGATTTTGGAGAATGCATTAAACAAGGTATGCAACGTGCACTAAGATGACTAGGATCAGAAAGTCTTAGATGTGCTATGGGCGTATAGCACAACTTGTAACCAACTAACAGGACACACCCCATTCATACTGGTGTATGGGCAGGAAGTTGTCGGTCCAATGGAGTATATTGTGCCAAGCCTGTGGATTGTTGCGCTGACAGAGATGACTGATAGGGATGCTGTCAAACAGAGATTGACACAACTCATTCAAATGGAAGAGGAACTCTTCATCGCAAGATTTCATCATAAAGTTGAGAAGCAATGACATAAAGCATGGCATGATCGCCATATTTGAGCTAAGCCATTCAAAGTCGGAGGACTTGTGTTGCTGTATGATAGCAAGTTTTTCAAACACCCGGGCAAGCTAAAGACACATTGGCTAGGAACATATAAGAATGTGCACATCACTGATGTCGGTGCAGTAAAATTATAGAGACTAGATGGAACGTATGTCGTGGGTATGGTGAATAGCATTCTCTTGAAACCATATTATGATCGTCATAACATCCCTGACTAGAATCACGCTGCACATGAAAAAAAAAAGAGGCCAACAGACGTAAATTGCTATGTTGCACATCTGCGAAAGAACCAGTGCAACACGCACAAAAAAGTGCCAAGTGCTCGAAAAAACAAGAAGCACAGGAAAAAGCAGAAAGTGCAAGGGAAAGTGGAAATGATAGGCTAGTCAACATTAAAGTGCGAATATCCGGCAAATATTGAGGCGGTTGTGATAGCTAAGTGTCATCAATTCGACAAGATACAAGGAGAATGACTGCGTGCTTTTTGGTCTTGTCACTCGTCCTCGCCATAACTACCATAACTGTGATGATAGGAACAACCCATAGATAGGGTAGCAGAGTTAATCAAGAAATGTGTCGGCCAAGAAGCCCATGTGATCGATAGGACATTGACCTCCCATTTTATGACGATGACAGAGCATCTGGGCATGTATAAATACCAGGCTTCGCCATCAAGCATCCTTTTATGCATGCAGAGAGAACCAGATCCGAGTGTTTACAAAGCCGAAACCTATCACAAACTAAACTGACACCCATGGTGATAGATATCCCCAGTGAGAATGAGCTATCCGACGCAACCGTTATCTCGGGTTGCCCAATCGACGAAGATATTGAATTGCCTGAGGAACAGCAACCAAAGCAGCAACCAGAACTTGACCCGATGGCAAGAACCAAAGAGAAACCAGCTCCTGCGGCTGCCCCTGCTAATATTCCAACCCTTGGTTCACACCCTTTGTCGAACCCGACTTAGATACCACCAACTGCAGTTGCGCAACCACTTAGAGAGCCGAGACAGCCTAGAGAGAGCGCACCTAGAGAGTCATCCCATCCTAAGATGACAAGGAAACGAAAGGCTAAAGTCGTTCCGACAATACCGACAAAGCGTCGATGGAGGAAGACGCATTGGAGGAAGAAGCCATGGAGGAGGCCTCCCCACCACATAGAAGCCAAGGTGATGACGACGAAGATGAAAACTTCCCACATTATGTCTGACCAAGGAGAGCTGATGCGGAGGAAGCGGTGCTCCCAAAGAAAGACACCCCATTTTTACTAGCACCTCAGATCCCTGAGAATGTTCCTCTGCTAATGGATGTAATGTTAAAGCTTGTTAAGTTAAACTTAGAGGACTTCGACACTTGACAGCAGGAAGGTATGAAAAGAGCAAACTGTATGGTCACGGTTCAAGTCGGCCCGACTGGGCCATAGGTGCTAAAGCCAATGCAATGGGCTGAGGGTGTCGACCAAGCAGGGTTGATGAACCTGCTCTTAATGCCGCATTTCGGCCATATCCTCTAGACCAATACATATGTAAAGAATCTCATGGTCTGATTCCATAGAGGGTTCATGTGGCTCGATCATCCATACCCTGTCAACGTTGAGCTCATCTCGGTGATCATAGGGCTTCCAAAGAAAGGCCATGACCCTGCGCCATACTTGTGAAAGAACAGGTATACCACCAAGAAAAAGCTGCAGTATAACCTTCAACACGCAAAAAGGGGATTCCGGATTGGCCCTATCGATCCTCTCTTGTAAGCTGCTGCATAAGATGAGGCCGACCCAATGTACCGCGGGAACAGTAGAGCTTATGGAGTAGTGCGCACAAGGTATGGTTTTTAACTGGTTGCAGTTCTTACTTAATGAACTGATTGGAGACGCAGCACACGCCCAAAAGGACCCTAACCATAAATTTCACTACTCCTGGCTGCTCATCTTGGTCTTGTTCACCCTGTGGGCCAATCCGCCTAATTATGAACAAATGGACATCTCACTACCTTTCCTTGGTGCAAAGTACCATAACTTGTGGGAAGACAAGAAAAACAAGATCCGCTAGAAGGATTGTAACATCGCGTTCTTTCTCCATGCCGAGGCATTGCACGATGTTATCAGGCAATCTCATTGAGTCCGGGCTGCGACGGTGCGCAGGTATGCAGAATTCATCAATTTCCAGTCTGGTGTGTATAACATGATTTTGGAGCCGAAGAAGGACCCAGCGAAACAAACGCACAATGCAAGGTGCATGATCACTAACGCTGATGTGGACGCAATCGTCCAGGAATGGTCGGATGAATGGTGCAGCCCACTGGCAAAGCCGCTGCCCAAAGAAAAAAACCAGGAGGACCCACTAGTGGACCAAGTCAATGGCCAAGGAAATGACGAAGGCGATGGAAAAAATAATCAATCACAAGAACAGGAAGAAAAAGATAATAATGAGGATAGGAGTAGCTCTGATCATGGTGATTCAGAGTGCACACCTAATCAGGAGAACATCCCAACCCAACAACAAACATAGTAGCAAGGACGGGATCCCCGTGCAAGAAAAGGAAAGCTAGCAAGACAGATAACATGGATACCTTGGCTTACGAGGATATCTGCACGCTAGCAGAAGTTGTAGCTGCAATCGCCAAGGACAGCCTCACCATTCTAAAGACGCAGCAGGTAAGCATATCTCATCAAGTTGGGAACCACCTTACTAAGTTGGTAGATGCCATTAACGAGGTCAAAGCCACTGTTAAGGCTGAGACATATGGTATCGATCCCAGTGTTCCATTAGTTGTACCAGATCTAGTGCCGCTGATCAAAGTACCAGATCTAGTGCCGCTGATCAAAGTAAAAATCCACGGGCGTGCACTAGAAACAAGGACGGAGACAAGTGCATTCGATGATGTTGTCAAGGAGTTTGACACACTACAGATTGAATTCTCCAAAGTTTCATTGGGTGAATTCTATGACTTGCAATAGGTAGCCGTGATACAGGTACGGCTTAGGGAGAATGTTGTTGCCTATCAAGCAACAAATCAGCAAAGGAAAGCCAAGGCACACAATGCCCTTCTTAGGGGAAAAGAGTAATAAATTCAGGCGTGCGAGCACAGCCGTGTCGTACTAGCAAAAACCATTAAGGGTGCAGTCGCAAAATTCCCACCAGAAGTGGGCCAGAAAGATGAAGATTCAGCAGCTAAGGTTTCCCGGCTATTGCGGATTGCAGTAGAGTTCAAGAAGCACGTTGAGGAGCTTCAGGATAGGTAGGTACTGAGCACACCTCCTGAGGTGCTCAAGGAAAGAAGAAGAGTAGCGTATGAGGCTGCTAAAAATACCACCAAAGGACAACCACTCTACACAAAGGCAGTAGAAATTGTTTCCATGATTTGGGAAGCGCTTATAGAAGATGAGACTACATAAAACATAAGGGAAAGTGCGCGACAGGCAGATGAGAAAATTAGCGCTGCAAAGACATAGATGAAGAAGCTTCCCTTTCAGCAGAAGGTTACAAAGATGGAAGAAATAAAACATCTACTGCAAGAAGTCGAGGCTCTTCATGACCAAGAGTGAACTAGGGAAGCCGATGTGGAGAAACACCAGTCGAAATTCGCACAGCTCACAGACCTTATTCAGCTTGTGCAGCAGAAGCTTCAGCAAATAGGGAAATCATTAGAGGCAGAACCGTCGGAACATATCAGTTCCGACCGTGTAGAGAATTTAGTCGCACAGGTAGAGGAAGTCACAGTGGAAGTTTCTAGAGTGAAACAGATGGTGAAGCAATTCCAAAACAAGGTTGGTCCTCCTGCACAAGAAAACATAAGTTTTGGGGAAAAACATGAAATTTTGTGGCAAGCCATTTTTGCAGAGAAGTCCCTTTTTCCTTAATGGCTCAGGACGAGCCACATGTGAGTGTTGGGGGCTTGTTGGACGAGGAAAAGTGCACAAGGATAAATCAGACACGCAAGCAAAAGAGGAAATGTGTGTGCATGACAAGGTAAAAATAGGTCAAGAAGAGAATGAAGGAACCGGCGCAAGAAGAAAAAATATGCACACGACAGAGAAAAGGCGGGTTAAGGATGGAAATAATTTATGACAAGGATAGCTGCGACGAGGAAGGAAGATCTGAGTCGACAAAAGAAGTAGATAGAAGAGTTAAAGCTAGATAGGCAGAATTCAAGGAAGACTATAGAAGGATGAACCAGCGGAAGAAGGAAGGACAGTTTTTGTGGCTAGTTATGACCAGTACATACGACCTGAAAGACGTTTCTACGGCTAGTTAAAGTTGTGGTTAATGTCTTCAAGGAATTTCACAGCTAACAGAGATATTTTATGTAACAGAGATATTTTTGTAAGTTGTTGAGTCTGTAATAACGGAGTTGTACTCATTCGCCCCTGTGTGGTCTCGTAGATACTATAAGTAGGAGAATCCCGATCTGTATAAGGGTTCAGAAGGTTATGCAAGTTAAGTAAGATGGTTGGACAGTAGAAGTAGAAGTCTGTTGAGCCGTGGATCTTGCAGCTATGTGTGGAGATCGCTAGTAGTAGAGTAATCTGCAGCTGAGTGCGTAGATAGTAAGTAGAAGAGTCGATCCAGGCCATGTGTGGATCAGTAGGAGTAGATAGAAGAATAAACCAAAGAGTATGAGAGCAATAAGATTGAGTTAGAAAGGCATATCTTAATAACATTCTGCAAGGTTATATAACCATTTCTCATGCCAGATGAAGAGCACCTTGGTGGTTTTTCCCGAATGGGTTTCCACGTTATTTCTCGTACTATATGGATGAATGTGGTTAAATGGTGAATGTTTATATGAATACTTGCTTACTATGCATTGTTACGGTTATTATTGAATGTATGTCTCAATATGGTTTATCAGTACAAGAATGAATACTTAAGGTTGGTTGGAATGATATGTATGAGTTTATGGTTAAGCTGTTAAGTAAAAGTGTAGTTGCGCACTGTCTGTTGAGTACAAGGACTTATATGCGTCGCACTGTCACACCAGTTATAGGATCATGGTGAAGAGGTTGTGTCGCATGCAAGTCGCGATGCCTCACTGTGCTGCTATCGCGCAGTAGTAAAACTCCACCCTACTGCCTTTGTCAAGCACCTTGGCCACGCACGGGACTGCAATCCCTTGCCAACTGCGGAAACATGGTTCTAGTAGTTACCCATTAAGATATCTCGGGTGAGGTTGCGCCTACGTCATAGGTGTTTTCGACTGAGCTTGCTCTGTCGGGTTGATGTCTTTTTGTGTCATGTTGGTATTATGTTGTTGTTGAACCGCGGGTCGAGACAGGAAGTAGAAAGAGGCCAACAACAAGATATATCCACAGGTAGTCGTGCAACTCTGTAAAGAAGACGTTGTCTCTTGGTGTTTTTATCTCTGTTCTCTGCATATACAAATATTCTTCGTGCATTGGCTTGTTCATTGTCATGAGTTGTAATAATGCCTACAACAAAACCGTAAAATTGTTAAATACTTAGAAGCTTTGATTACTGAAAGCGACACATTTTCTATATGTATTAACTGCAAATTTTATCGGTATAAAGCAGAAGACAAAACACAAATATTAACTGATTGCATGTAGGTAACTAATAATGTTTCTGGAAAATAATATTGATGAAATAAATATATATTTTCAAGTGGCACGTTGATAATTGTAAGAAAGTAGCAAAATAGAAGAACAAAATCTAGTATGAAAAAAGGATATATGAAAAAATATATAATATTTGTTAATAAATAAGAAATGAAAGTTCTTAATTCAATAAATAAACAGAATAGCAAAGTCTAATTCTATTCAAAAGTAATCATACAGGTTGCATAAACAATTTAGCTAAGAAATGTTAAGTGATAGGTTCTAGAGTGAAAGTATCAAATTGAAAAATAAAAGTTGTCAATAATGTATTTTCAAAGAATATGAGAATATATCAGGTCAAAAAAACATATATGTTTATATATTCGTTGAAGTTGTCGATGATGTATTTTCAACCATGACAGTTACAACTTTTAGGGGCGCAATTCCAGAGAACGTATTACTTCTAAATGAAAGACAAAGAAATAATTGTTTGTTGCGGATGTTCTGGAGTATTTCAACAATTGATGTTGATTCAGCTGAGAGAAGACACGCGTATTTTCTTGAGATGACCAAAACATTCATTACAAACAATAAAGAATATGCCTATGTATCAGGTTGAACAAACTTATATATTTATGTATCCAGTGAAGTTGTTGATGATGCATTTTCAATCATCACAATTACAACTTTTAGGCGTGCATTTCCAGAGAACGTCTATGTTTTAACTAAAAGAGTAAAAACTAATTGTTTGTTGTAGATCCTCTTGACTATTTCAACAATTAATGTTGATTCAGTTGAGAGAAGACACGGGTATTTTGCTAAGATGCCCATGATTTGGTTTGCAGCATCATCAAAATCAATCACACCATGAAGATATCCAATTACATCTTCCAAGTCAACCTTTAGGATGTATCGGTAGTCACATTCAGGAAACTCGCCATGCATTTACCACAATGCCAAATGTCTCCAACTTTGTCAGCAATTTTTTTCATGCATTGTATACCATCAACAAAAAGAGGGCTTGCAAGTAAATGAAATTCATCCATTTTAAAATTTTTGATGGTTGCAACAAGAGAATACCAAACACCTTTTTCATATGCTTGAAGAGTTTGTAGCTCATTAATGGTAATGACTTTCCAACGAGCTGAATGAGAGGCATTGAATTTGTGGCTCAAAGACGGTGATGTTGAATGAAATCCATTGTCATTAAATCATTTCAAGAGAACTAATGTTTGTTAAATATTTGGGTTTATAAATATAGTAGAGTTGGAGATAGTGCCAACAGATTTTCCATTAAAATCTGTAACATGACCTCCCTTTATCACTACCGCTTGAGGAGTAGGTAACTGTGAAGGCTAGCAAGATCAGCTCCTTGAATTTGGCAATGCTCTCCCCAAAGTGTTATGTCAATACTATAGCCTTACATGTCACTGAGTCCAATGGTTCGCTTAACAGTTTCAACACCATCCTGTTTTTCGTATCGTGGATGTAGGTGAAACTGAAATGACAAGTCCAACAAGGTCAACCATGGAATTCACTGGTATAGTTTGAATCTCCTTAATAGTTTTAAAGTTAAAGCAACATAAACGTATTAAGGTATATTAATCTAAGCATGGTTGAATGGTTGAGGTGGAACCTATAAAAATCTCATTATGGCTTTTCAAACGGTTGAAAAATGGGCTGGATGCTTTAACTGTTCCATTTGATACGATGTACACTATTCCTATTTCAATTTGGTCATACAAAGAGAGTGTCAATTCATTAGATGTAGATATATGTATTTCATCGTGTGAAGCATTAACAAGGTCAAATCCAAACACTTTTCCAGACTCTCGTTGGTAGCCATATTCATGTATGTTTGTCTTGGCAGTAACTCAGCCTTGAATGTTCCAAACTTGGCTAGAAGAGGAGAGTGATGTGAATGGGATAGTTGATCCAGTGAAGCTATAGTTTTCATTTATTGAGCTAGTGTTTACTGGAATAGATCAACTACTTTCTGAAGGAGAAGCTACAGGTAAGTGGTAAGGTGCAGGATTTCCAATAATTGTTGCATCCACTGTGACAACCTTGAGTGCAACCAATGCAATAGTCATGTGAGATGAAGTATGGTATACATGAATGGGAGACAAAAACATTGGATGCATGAACAGTGTGAAACTGATTGAGAGAAAAAGAAAGAGGAAATTAAACGCACATTACATTACATACAATGTTGCATGAACATTGGGTAATTTTGATTATAGTTCCTTCTTTTAGTTGTCCATTTTCTACAAGATCACTATATATAACTGGAAGAAGTAGCTCATTCTTGTGAAGGCCATTCGAGATAGAGATTCTGAACATAATAGATCATGAGTTGAGTGAGTTCACTTGGTTTAATGCAGAGACCTGTAACAGCGGAAAAAGGTTGACAGCACCATGTAGCAATAGTGAAATAGAATCTTCAGTTACCATAGTCTCCATAACATGATGGTTATTTTTTCCTGTGAAATGAAACAGATAATGAAAAAATAAAAATAAAAAAATGGAATGTAACATAATCATTTGACAAGAATAAAATGGATATATAAAAACAAAATTCTTCACATTAACATATTTCATTATGCTAGTTGTTGTTATTCATTAACATATTTCATTACTCTCGTTTGTATTTGTTTGAGCTATAAACGCATCGAGCAGAAATCCTATGTGTTAAAATACGAACATGTCCATGTTCCTATTGTCGATTTTTTACATTTCGAAAATATATGTCCTATGTTTTGCAATAAGGAAGAGGCTATCTTCCAATTTTCGATTTTGCAACATATCCAGAAATCATGTGTTTAAATAGGAACAAGTCCATGTTCCTATTTCTGATTTCTGACATTTCGGAATCCAGAAATCTATGTCCTATGTTTTCCAATAAGGAAACTCATATGTTTCGGTTATCAATTCCCCAATTTGGGATTTGCGAATAAGGAACAACATATTTTTCGATTTTGTGACATTTCGGATTGCATAAATCCTATATCCTATGTTTTCCAATAAAGAACTTAAACGTACATTACATTATGTACAATGTTGCATGAACATTGGGTAATTTTGATTATAGTTCCGTCTTTTAGTTGTCCATTTTCTACAAGATCACTATATATAACTGGAAGCAGTAGCTCTACAGTTTAAACCAAGTGAACTCAATCAACTCGTCATCTATTCGGTTTTGAATCTCTATCTCGAACGACCTTCACAAGCATGGACATTTCAAATTGCAGAAATCCAATGTCATATGTTTTCCAATAACCGACATTTTGGATTCGAGAAATTTTACGTGTGAAAATAATGAATATGTTATGTCTCGATTTCCGATTTTATGACATATACAGAAATCCTATGTGTTCAAATACGAACATGTCCATGTTCCTATTTCCAATTTCCGACATTTCAGAATTCGGAAATCTATGTCTATGTTTTCCAATAAGGATCATGCTATCTTTCGATTTCCGATTTTGCAATATATCCAGAAATCTTGTGTTCAAATATGAACATGTCAATGTTCCTATTTCTGACATTTCGGAATCCAGAAATCCATGTCCTATGTTTTCCAATAAGGAACACCATATGTTCATATTTTCAATTCCCCAATTTAGGATTTGCGAATAAGGAACACCATATTTTTTCCAATAAAGAACACCATATGTATTCCTGAAGATCCAATTTGTGACATTTTGAATCTCGCAAGTATTTTAAAATAAAGAAGTGTCGAAGTTCATATTTCCAATTTTTGACGTTTGAGTATCGGAAATCGAAAAATATCGATTTTCACGTTTTATTTTCGCGTTCAAGTATCGGAAATAGGAAAAACTTGAGTCTCCGATTTCCAATATCTGAAATATCGGAAATCGAAAATTGGAAACCTCGGTTTTTTTTATTTATAATGTTGATTCATTTCTCCGATTTAAGTATAATGGCTTTAGACAGCGGATCTTCCCGCGTTAGAAGCTTGAAATCCTAATTTTCTTGAGTTTTTTTAGGTCGCAGTTGGATTGAAGCATAGCCACGGTCTTCAAGCAGGATTCTTTACTACACATGATTCGATTGTGTCTCTCCATTGTAAGTTTCGACGACCTTGCTTTAAATCCTTATTTTATCATTTTTTCCACGCTTGAGTCGCCTTTTTCTGATCATATTGATGCAAAATTTAAGTAGAAAGACGATCTTGAGTTTTGCAAATAAAATTAAGTGAATTCTGGTGCTTATATGTAAAAGTATTCCTATAATATCCAGTATTCCTTCTGTGCGGTTAAATATAACTCATTATGATCAAAATTTTGAAGCAGAGCTCCACTTCCAGAGCAATAAATTCCAAATAGTATTTTCTTACACCTTCTTTAAGATTTTTTCGGTCGAAAGATTTGAGCTTTGCAAATAAAATTAAATGGATTCTGGTGCATATCACACAAGGTTTGAGCTTTGAAAATAAAATTAAGTGGATACTCCTGCATATCTTTAAAACAATGTCATTTCATAGTATCCAATATTCCTTCAGTGCACTTTATGATGAAAATTTTGACTAAGAGCGACGACGAAAAATATATTTCATGCTATAAAGCATTAAATGCGACGGCAGTCGCACTGTCCGCCGTTGGATCTTACTTTGGAAAGGATCCGACGGTGGACAGTACGACTGCCGTCGCATTTAATGCTCTATAGCATGTAGTGTATTTTTCGCCAAGAACGACACTTTCCGAGCATTAAAGTTCAAATAGTATATTCTTTCACCTTTCATTAAGCTTTTGTCAGTCTCAGGGTTCGAGTATTGATTTGACTGCGATTAATTTTGGTTTTATTGATAAAGTTCTTTGACATGTCAGCCATTATAATAAAATAGCTATAAATATGATGCAGAACTACACTCTCCGGTTAATAAGGTTTAAATAATGGATCCTGGTACTTTTTTTGAATTTTTATTTGGTTATAAGGTTCTAGCTTTGGTTGGCTTTCTTGAATATCTAGTTTAAATGTTAGCCGGTTTAATGAATGTTTTTGTAAATTTTGATACAGAGCTACTCTCTCGTAGCAATAAATTTCAAATAGTGGATTCTAACACATTTCATTGAATTTCATCGACCATAAGGTTTGTCTGGCATCCATATAGTGGAATTCTCAAGCCATTATACTGGGAAGACCCGTTGTCTAAAGGCAGTGACCGAGGGACCTTCCATTAAGTTTCTTATCAATTTCGGATTCTCGATTTCCGAAATCGCATATCGCATATCAAAATTTCAGATTCTCAATTTCCGAAACACAATACCCAATTTCCGAAATCGCATATCCGGTGAACAATACTTGTTATGCTATGGAGCATTTAATGCGACGGCGGTCGCACTGTCCGCCGTCGGATCCGTTCCAAAGAGCGATCCGACGGCAGACAGTGCGACCACCGTCGCATTAAATGCTCCATAGCATAACAAGTATTGCTCGCCATCGCATATCTGAAATCCCGACCCCAATATCTCTCTCACGTCAATCAAGTACACCACACCGTTAAGCGAAGCAACCGCTGAGAACAAAAAAATCGATAAGCCTTCTTTATTAGGACTTTTGAATGATTTGCAATATAAATAAGAAGGATGACACATGGTATTAATGTAAAATATAACTTTAAATTAGTATTAATATAAAATATAATTTAAAATTAATATAACATTTTATACGGTAAATTTTATATATTTTGTGCAATTTTTAATTTACTTAGAAAAATAATCATGTTTATATTTTTATCACCTTAAAAATATATTTTACTTTTATAAATTAAAAATATATTTTAATAAAAATAAAAAATATATAATATTTATGAGTGTGTGAAATATAAAATACTTTAACATATCATGTATCAAGTTGAATGGTTTAACAAAACTATAAATTTTCTTTTTATTTATAAAATATTTTGAAATTTATCTTGAATATATATTATATATAAATTAAAATTTTATATATATATATAACATAAATTCTTAACATTAATATTTTATAACTATTATGTTTCAATAATAAATTATGATTTTTTAAATAATAGATAAATGATGATGTTTAATTTATTTAAACTAATAAAATTATAAATTGTTCATTTTCTTTATAAATTATTATCGCACTTACTTTTACATTTCTGTATTTTCTTTATAAATTGTTATCGCATTACTTTTACATTTCTGTTTTCTTTTTATTAGTTTATTATCGTGATGTTTAGTTTAACAAAACTATAAATTTTCTTTTTATTTATAAAATATTTTGAAATTTATTTTGAATATATAATATATATAAATATGAAACATAGATTCATAACATTAATATTTTATAATCATTATGTCAACAACGGATCATCTCGTTACGCTTAGGATAATTGTGTAGGAGTGTCGTAATGATAAATCCAATCTCTTTTGTTGCTTTGTGGATTTTAGAAAGGCATTCGATACGGTACCTATAAATAACCTTAGGAATAGATTAAAAGAGCTAAAGGTTCCTTTCGAGTTGAGAACCGTCGCAATAAGGTTATACGAGAATGTCATTGCCAAGTTTAAGACCAACGAGGGGTGGTTGAATAATATTAAGTGTAATATCGGAGTTAAACAAGGTTGCCCCCTCTCCCCCACCCTTTTTGGCATTTACATAGATAAGCTTGAAGGTTGTTTATAGGAAGCAGGCTGTGCTGGCACAGTCTTAGCTGGAATAGTCATCATCCTTCTTCTCTATGTTGACGATATTATTATTCTGGCAAGGTGTCCATCTGATCTTGATAAGCAACTAAGACTTCTTAAGGATTTTTGCGCTACCATGGGTATGACTGTTAACACTGACAAAACAAAAATTATGATTATCAAATCCAAGAAGGACATTACGCTAATTTTGTGTATGACAATAGCAACTTGGAGGAAGTGTCCTCTTACAAATACCTAGGAATTGATATTCATCACAAGCTCAACTGGAACTATAGCATAAAGAAAAGGTTTAATGGAGGGTGGAAAGCTTATTTTGGTCTTGAAAATAATTGTAAAGCAGCAAATCTTGTGATGTGGGATAAAAAGACGCTCCTCTTTGAAACTTTAGTCACTCCTGTTATCTTGTATGGGTGTGAGGTTTGGGGCTGCAGCATCTCTAGAGAATCCTGGAGAAAGATTGAGCAAATCCAGAAGTGTTTTATAACGTATAACCTCAAAATTAAAAGCAATACACCCTACCCTATTCTCCTTATAGAAGTGGGTATTTCCCCTACCGAGAGCCTAGCTATGACTAGGCTCCTGTTGTACAAGCACAAAATCAATAACATGGGAGACCATAGACTTCCTAAAGTAGCTTTAAATTCCAGTCAAAACCACCAAAGGCTCAAGCGAGGTTGGTATAAAGATAGTAGGGCTTGGTTAAACCGTTGGGAGATCAACGAAAAGGTTGCGTTGCAAAATATAAATAACATTAAAAATATTGTCACTTCTAAGTTAAGGAGAAAATGTGGTGTGAGAAAGATTTAGAGGATAAAAGAAAATAAAGATATTATAAGGAGGTCATTAACCCTACTCTAGAATATCAAAAGTATCTCTCAGTTTTAACTAGTTCAAAGAAAAAAAATTAATATAGCCAAGATAAGAACGAACTCTCATGAGCTTCATAGTGAAACTGGTCGTTGGGCAGTTCCTAAAACACCATGGGTAGAAAGGATCTTCCATCTCTGTGAGAATATGAACATTGAGGATGAAAAGTACTTCCTCTTAGAATGCCCTGCTTACACCCACATTAGATCCCAGTTTCATAATCTTTGTTGCAATCTCGACCTTCCTAGCCTTATAACTTGTCAAAATTATAGTGAGCTTGGGACGCTTCTCTCCAAGCTCTTTGAGCATAGAAATACAATTTTAAAACAAACTAAATAATTCATTTCTTTGGGTCCAATAAACCAAAATTTGGTCTGAGTGGACGTTAATCATCATCATCATCATCATTAATAATAAATTATGATTTTTAAAATAATAGATCAATTATGATGTTTAATTTATCTAAACTAATAAAATTATAAATTATTCATTTTCTTTTTAACTTATTATCACACTTACTTTTACATTTCTATTTTAAAATTATGATTGCACTTACTTTACATTTACATAACAATTATGTTATAATATAATTATCTAGAAATAATTCATATTAATATTGTATAAGGTGAAAAAATAATAACTTTTATATTATTATGGTATATGGTGAAAAAATAATAATTATAATTGACTATATTATATTTATTTGACTTGTTTTTACATATTATCATAAGTTTTAAATTTAGGTGGAAACAATGATAGGCTACTTTCCCAATCAAACATTATATATATAATGAAAACATAATAACCATAATTAATTATATTATAATTATTTATTTTAATAAAAAGTAAACTTTACATAACAATTATTTTATATTATAATAATATCTACTAATAAGTCACAAGTCATATTAACATTGAAATAAAGCCGAGTTTTGGATGGCTACGTTGGGAATAATACGGTGATCCTTTTAAGACCGGTTGTCTAAAGCCATTATACTCGAATTCTCAAGCCATTATGCTAGGAAGACTCGATGTCTAAAGGCAGTGACTGAGGGACTTTCCGTTGAGTTTCTTATCCATTTCGGATTTTTGATTTCCGAAACACAATAACCAATTTCTAAAATTGCGTATCGGAAACCCCAAATTCGAGTTTTTGTTAAGGGTAATGGGCGTGATTTTCGATTTTCGATATTTCGGATATCGGAAACCGGAGACTTAGGTTTTTTGTTCAAATAATTTATCATGTTTATATTTTTATCAACTTAAAAATATATTTTACTTTTATAAATTAAAACATATTTTAATAAAAATAAAAATATATAATATTTATGAGTATGTTAGATATAAAAATTGAATTTCTATATTGTGTTGGAGAAACCGATTTCCGCATCCCGGACCGAAAAGTGGAGAAGTTCGAAAATCCAATTTAAAAATTCTAGGAGCCGATTTCCGAATCGAAAACTGAGAAGGCGTGAAAGTGCAGGAACCTTGTTTCCTAAGTCGAGGAGCTGACTTTTCAAACTGGAAATCAGAAACCAGAAAGGCTTGAAAGTGCAGAAATCCTGTTTCATAAGTCGAGGAGCTCACCTACGCAATACGAACCGGAAATCGAAAATCGGAACGGTGTGAGAGTGTGGAAGACATGTTTCAGAAGCTATTAAGCCGATTCTAAAATGTCGATGGAGCAATAGTGTTGCAAAATTGTGGAAAGGATAGCCAATTGAGGGAAATTTAAGGATTTTTGTCTTAGATCATGTTTAGCTTTGCGCTGCATTCTGTTTTTCAATAATTCAGAGTATCTTTAGGTGGACTCTTAGGTTTTTTGCAAATAAGTCAATCTAATATTAAGTTTGTTTATTCACAAATTGGCTATCATCCTTTTAATATATTGTTTTGAGTTTTAATATAAATAAAATTTTAACAATAATAAAACTATAATTAGGTCAAAGAAAAAATCGTTCAAGAACTTTGTTGCGTATTAGGTCAAAGAAACAAGTCCCAACAAATGGATCCTTTCACAGCAAAAGAGCTTCAACAACGTGTATATTTGCATGCAGCATTGAACCAGACTCTGAGAGTGTATCCTTCAGTTCCCAACAACCAGAAAGGAGTTTTGCGCAAACATGTTCTGCCCTACGGAACTTGCATAGAGCCCGGGATGAAATTTCTCAAGCAACGTGAATGAGCTTCATGTTAAAGATCCTGGAGCCAAGAAAAATTTAGTGGAAATTCAATTTATTTAGCAATGAAAAAAAATTATAATGAAAACGAAATTATTAAGGTTTTTGTGGAAATAATTTGCTCGCTTCCCGATTTCCAATATCCGAAATATCGGAAATCGGAAATCGAGAAGCCAACAAATTTTTTCTACAAAAACCTGAGTCTCTGGTTTCTGATATCCGAAATATCGGAAATCGGAACTAGCAAATACCCCAAATAACCTTAACAAAAACTCGAATTTCGGGTTTCCGATACCCGATAATCGGAAATAGGAAATCGACAATCTTTAAGGAAGACAAAATGTTGTGCTGAGTATAGACTCAAACTAAGGAAAGAGTTGGCATGACTAAAAGCATTGAAACATAAGGCATATTTTGCATTCGGTGATCTTCACTCATACAACCCAGGAAACGCTCTATTGTAAGCATAATTGTAAGCATAATTCCAAATCGAACAAGTTCAAGTCTGGAAGTTATTAACTCACCTACAAAATAAATGAATGAACTCAAAAATAAAAACAATCACGAACTCATATCTTTGTTTTTATCAATTGATATAAAACGTAATAATTGATATAATATAAAACAATAAATATGAAAAACAAGAAAAGTTTTGGATATGTTAAAAACTTAAAACTGCATACAAACCATATGCCAAACGCAAAAAATCGCCCAATATTCTCCTCAACAATTCAAGTTTGTTGATATCTCAACAAACTTTAATATTAAAAGATGTGAAACTTCATACCTCATAAATCATATTTGTAAATTAAATTAATATCATAAGTTAATAATTTTACCTCCGCACTGGTATTTCTGTATTTCCGCGCCGAACTTTAATATTAAAAGATGTGAAATTTCATATATCATAAATCATATTTGTAAATTAAATTAATATCATAAGTTAATAATTTTACCTCCGCATTGGTATTTATGTATATCCGCACTGGCACTTCGGAAATAGGCTTAATAGCTTTTGAAACAAGTCTTCCACACTCTCACACTTTACCAATTTCCTATTCAGATTGTGGAAATCGGCTCCTCCACTTACAAAAGAGGGTTCCGCACTTTCAGGCAATCTGATTTCCGATTTCCAGTAATTACAAATTGAATCGAACATTCAGAGAGTTTCCCTATTTCTTCTGTATATTTCAATCTCTAGTTCCTACCTTGACGTGATTTACCCTCCTTTGTTTTGACGTGATTTTACTCTCCTGTTCTGACATGATTTCATCTCCATTATTTTATTATCTAAATAAAATCAGCTAAATCAAGAAACTCTATGTTAGAATCCCCTTCCCTATTCTTTTGTCTAAATAAATCTAGTTAAATCTACAACTTCTAAAAATTAGAATCGGTCAGGAGATCGAATCTGAGAGAAACTGTTTACATAAACTAAAACAGGGAAGGCCCCTCTTTGGCTCTCTATGTGAACACGCCATAACATGGATTTAAATGTGTATTTATAGTTCAGTGCTCCTCGTTTTTCATTTTCAACGAACACATCAGTCGTTGTAGCTTCATTTTTGTTTCTGTGTAAAGAGAAGAAAGCCTCTCTATTTTTTCCAAGTTTATTTATTTTTATATTATTTACTTAAATTTATATATTTTAGTAATTTTGTTTATATAAACAACTTTGGTTTTCAAAAAAGTGTAAATATTTTTATTTATTTTAGTAATTTGATCTTCTTCGTAAATTTAGTCTTCAAAAGTTTAAATATTATTAATTTGTATTTACAAGTTTTGAAAATTTGGTTGTTGGAGGAATTGATTAATTTGATGTAATTTTTGAGATAGTGCAAATAAAGATGAAGAAATCTGAATTTTGTTATTTTGATTCTCTCCCATTTCTAAGTCTTCTTACAGTGAATGTAGACATAATTTTTCCACTCATTCACATGCAGTATGTCAACAATGGCAGCGAAATATTTGTATCTTAGCTCCATCTTTCGTAGTAGCTGCATCTTCTATCTATGACTTTATTTGTGGCCTTGACGATTCAAACGCATAAGTCCATGAGATAAATCAAAGCCTTTATCCAATGCTTTATCCAAGCCTTTATCAAGAATTTTAAATAATGAGCAAAGTCCATATGATGATCGAAATGGTTACCATAACCAAGCATGAACCAATAATCCAGGTATGTCTTTTATTCGAAGAGAGAGTGTAGTGTAGAATGAGCAGTATAATGCCTGCAGCGATTTCCAGTACAGAACCCAGTATTAACAGACATATTTGCAATGGATACTTGTTAAATATATCGCTCCATTTCTCCATCATTGTCACAATATAGATGAAATCCTCCACACCTTCAAAATTCATAAACATTTTATACACTGCATTGAGCATTATTAAAATAACATAAAAAATATTTGAACGAGAGTCCCAACTCATTAAAGTAATAAATTAAAACAAAATTATCTCAATTTCAGATGTGAAAATAACAGAAATTATTGTTAATTTCAATTTCAGATTTCATTTAGCAATTATTTGTAAGTTCATGATACTTGGTGAAAAAGATCGCCACACACACACACACACATATATATATATGAGTTTTGGGGGTGGAATTTGAATAAGAATAACTAGTATTTAAAAGAAATTAGTTACATAAATCCATATGCTTTAGATAATTATTTGCGGATATATATGAGTTTTGGGGTGGAGTTTGAATAAGAATAATTAGTATTTAAAAGAAGTCAGTTACATAAATCCATGTGTTTTAGATAATTATTTACATATATATATGACTTTTGGGGTGGAGTTTGAATCAGAATAATTAGATATATATGAGCTGAGATTATCAAGCTCTCTACAAAACTGCACCTCTTTGCTTAAAAACAGGAAAACTCAAGCTCTCTAGACATCATTGACCTCAATCAATCGTCCATTCTTCTATCATATTCCCAAATAGCAGTGTAATTTAACAGTACCATGTTTACAATACAACAAGGATAGGGTGCCAACATGTTATGATAAAGCACAGGTTCAAATTATAGTTTTAGAGCATAGTGATTACATTTTTCCCATTAGCCAATAACCATTTCTAATAAAATCTCGTGTTAGTCAAATTTAAGTGCATATAAGAGGCATATGGATTAGCTGGAACAATTCCAGGTTATCTATGGTGAAACCAACATCGTTAATTGAACTCCATTGTCACTTCAAGCAGTAAGTTATATGAAATAGAGCTGAGATTATCTCAATGGCACCTGAATTGTTTTGGTTAGAATAATGAAGCTTAGGCAACAGCATAAACACTACCAATCTCAGCTACTAACAAGTTGACAAAACCATTCATAAGAAACATAGTATACAAATCCCTCTAAAACCGGATATCAGAAATCGGAGACTCGGGTTTTTGTTGAAATAATTTGTTGGATTCTCGATTTTCAATTCCCGATATTTTGGATATCGAAAACCAAAACATAAAGCAATATGCACTGAGAAAAATATGCACCAAGTCTTTTTGGGAGTTCTATTTGGGCTATTCTCTAATGAAAAATGTCTCACATTACTGAGATGATATACACATTTTAAATACAACAATATATATCTCAGCATCTATAATATTTGTTCATACAATGCTCAAGGATCAATGTCTACTTATTTTCCATGCCTTCAATTATTCAAGCTCACAGTGATGGAGTATTGGAAATGAACAAAAACCTGATATTGCAGCTAGAGGTTTAAATAACATAAAGTTTAAACACAGCTTGGCAATTTGATTCCATTAAATTGCATAGAAACATGAATACAAGTTTAGAAAAGAACTCTTGAAGACAAGGGTTCATCATCAAAATACAAAACAAGAATTTAGAACACAAAATAAATCTTTTTTTTCAATAGTTACATAATGGAACCCATAACATGGTGGAAGAAGATAATATAGAATTTCCGGAATCCGAAATGTCGAAAATCAGAAATCGGGGAATCAGAAATTTTACATAAACTAAACATAATAATTTCGGGAGATGTAAGTTGAACATAAACTATTCTTGAGTAGTAGTAACCGTTTCATAATTCAACAAAGTTCTAGATGCAGTTTTTTGTTTTTCTATTGTGTGTGGTAGCACAGATCCTTATACATGATTGTTTTTTCTTAAACTTTTTTATTGCATCATGTGGAGGTTGAAGTGTATGCCAGTGTTGCCTACGTCGTGCAATTAGATTAGATTCAGAGTGGGACTGTCATAGATAACATACTCTATGGGAAACCAATGGACAAAATTCAATACAAAAAGGCAATAAAAGCTTGTCCATTAGACAAGGACATAGAGAGTTTTTCTCATGGAGACATGACAGAGATTGGGGAGACAGGATTGACTATGAGTGGAGGGAAGAAACAGAGGATTCAGTTGGCTAGAGCAGTATATAATGATGTTGACATTTATCTATTGGATAATCCATTCAGTGCAGTCAATGCGCATACAACTTCAACTCTATTTATTGTGAGAAATCATTATGTTCTGTGAATTTATTTCTTAGTTTTGTCTAATAGCTTATTTTCTTCTCTTTGATATGGATAAAGGGAATCAAATTTGTTATTAAGCTTTGAAACAATGAAAGATAAGTATTGAAACTATAAATGTTATAAATTTAAATTACTTGCAGGACTATGTGATGGGAGCGTTGGTAATGAAAACAGTAGTATTAGTCACCCATCAAGTGGAATTCCTGAGCCTAGTGACATCATTTAGAGGGAGGCAGGGAAACTATATCACTCAGTAGGATACTTCTCAAACGATATTTATCATTTTTTGGTGGAAAAGACACAGTCCTTTCCATGAAATTGAAGACATCTACCCATGCGACAAATCTCCTACAGTTCAAGACTGTTAGAACTAAAGATATTATTACTTCTCAAATGGCATTCATTTAACCTGAAGGAAAATTACAAGAAATGTTTGTGCCTGAACAGTTGAAAAATACAAGATAAAAACAAATTGAGATTGCGATAGGATGTATAAACTTGAATAATTGAGAATAATCGTTATTTCAAAGAGGAAACTAAATTGGTCTATCAAATGTTAGAGCATCCCAAGTCTCGGTTGTACAAAATTGGTGTTTCCCCGATTTCTTATTTCCAATTTTCCGCTTATCGGATATCGGCAATATTGCTTTTGATTTATGATTTATGTACTTTCTCGATTTCTGAGTATCGAAAACTGGAAGTTTCACTTTAGATAAAATTGAAGGTTTCTTTCTCGACTTCCGATTTCCGATACTTCGAATCTCGAAAACCGAAATTGTCATTTCTAGTTAATAATTTTGTCTGCTTTCCCGATTTCCGATATACTGGATCTCGAAAACTAGAAACACCACATCTTTACGACTGAATGTTTGTTTCCCGATTTCGCAAATCAGAAATCCAAAAAGAAAGTTTGTATTTTGCTTGCGAGGAATGGACATCCAACTTCAAAGAAACAACGATAGGTTTTATGTTTTAAACACTTCTAGATGCATGTTGCCTTGTGCAAACGGAGGAGGCCTAAAATTTGATGGTCTATTAGAACGTTATTTAATTAGCTTAAACGTTCATTTAGAAGGCGATTCCCAAGAATTATGGTATAAAATAAACTTTTATACTATGTTTAAGTTTAATATGATTTTTTAAATTTTCATTTAACAATGCCATTATATTTATAGTCATGTTATTGTTGGAAATTATTTTTTATTATCTATCATAATTTAGAAAGATTAAACCGGAAACCAACTTCTGTATTCCGAACTGGAAATAGGAAATCGGAAAAGCGTGAAAGTGCGGGAACCCAGTTTTGTAAGTGGAGGAGCCAACTTCAGCGATCCGAACTGGGAATCGGGAAGGTGTGAGAGTGCGGAAGACGTGTTTCTCATTGAGATATATTGATTTTTATTTTAATTAATAGTATTTTTTTTAATAATAACATTTCAAGTGAAAAATATTAATATATACATTATAAATTAAATTTATCTTAATTATATGTCAAACGAAAAGGTGATTCCCAGGAATTATGGTATAAAGTAAACTTTTATACTATGTTTAAGTTTAATATGATTTTTAAATTTTTCATTTAACAATGCCATTATATTTATAGTCATGTTATTGTTGGAAATTATTTTTTATTATCTGTCATAAATTAGAAAGATTAAACCGAAAGTCGGCTTCTGCATTCCGAACCGGAAACCGAAAACCAGAAAAGCGTGAAAGTGCAAGAACCCTGTTTTGTAAGTGGAGGAGCCGACTTCCGCAATCAGGAAGGTGTGAGAGGGCAGAAGACCTATTTCTCATTGAGATATATTGATTTTTATTTTAATTAATTGTATTTTATTTGATAATAACATTTCAAGTGAAAATATCAATATACACATTAAATTAAATTTATCTTAATTACTTATAGTTCAAGTATTTAAATATGTATCGTTGAAGTTTATAAAGATTTAAATTTAAATTATTTATAGATTTTGTTCGTACGTAATAAATCTATATCAAAACAGATTCTCCAGGTTTTTGGAAATTACATTTTGACGATCAACATTTCTATCGCTCTCTCTGTGTCCCTCTCTTTCCCTCTCTCTCCCAAAGTAAGTCAGACTTCCGCAATCTTGAAGGTGTGAGAGGGCAGAAGACCTATTTCTCATTGAGATATATTGATTTTTATTTTAATTAATTGTATTTTATTTGATAATAACATTTCAAGTGAAAATATCAATATACACATTAAATTAAATTTATCTTAATTACTTATAGTTCAAGTATTTAAATATGTATCGTTGAAGTTTATAAAGATTTAAATTTAAATTATTTATAGATTTTGTTCGTACGTAATAAATCTATATCAAAACAGATTCTCCAGGTTTTTGGAAATTACATTTTGACGATCAACATTTCTATCGCTCTCTCTGTGTCCCTCTCTTTCCCTCTCTCTCCCAAAGTAAGTCAGAAAGGTTCAGTTACAGAAAGACTCAATATTTTACCCTCTCAACGTTTTTTTACACCTCTCGATGCAAATGCTAGTAAAAATAATTACTAACATGCTTGAGCAACCATATAAACCAGATGATATTATTTTATTTCCTTAATTTGTAATTACGCCGTAAGGCGTTTCAACAAGTGGGAGTCTACTCCCCGAAGTTAATGCTTTTTATTTTTTCATCCGTCGATATTTTCGCCCGACGATTCAAATAATCTCCATCGTTGATCAGGTTAGGTGCACAATGGCACATGTCCCATCACCATCAATCCAAGAGTTTGAGCTTCCTTCATCCTTCCTAGAGTCCGAGCTTCCTTCACGCTTCCTTCATGAAATCGTATTGCCAAAAGCCTGAAATTGCCAAAAGCCTGAAGCCAAAAGCTTGAAATTTGCATAGTCCAGTCCGTCATTGCTGCTGCTGCTATCGGTAAGTTTGTTGTTTTGAATCGTTGGTATTGCAACTACGTGCACAATTTTGACCAGAAGAAAACTTCAGAAAGAGGGATGTTTTAGTTGATGCTTAGTCCACGTCGAAGAGGAGTTCCAGGTCCATTTAGGACGCTCAGGACAAGCTATTCCTTCCGACATACAACTTCTTGAAGTTTTTATTGTGTAGAATGCCTGGTCCAGCATCCGAGCCGTCTGGATCCTCAACAATGCCGACAATGTCGTCTTTTCCACATAATTGACAAAATTAAAATAACGAATTATCTCACTACAAGCGTGAAAATAAATCCAACGATCCTAATTGCAGAAAGATCACCATTCTATGACCATGGTGAAATCCTCAGACAATGAAATCAAAACTATACTTCAAACTCCAACAGACTTTAGCACCAATTCCACAATAAATATAGCATACAAAGAAAAAACCATTCCTTGAATCACTGAAACACACCTGTCAAACGACGAGCATATTGAAGTTGAGAATGGCAGTGTCGGCTGTAGGAAACAAAAGAACCAAAACTCAAACAACAATCCCCCAAACTAGAACTCACAATCACATAAAAATATTCCTTAACCAACACACTCTTAGTGACCTCAGATTCCTCCTAGGAAACCTCATCATATTCAGGCAGAGCCCAATCCTACACCCTAACCCTAAATTCTTAAAATTCCAAAACATCAACAAAAACCTCCTCTTATTCATTTTATCCGTCGAACCTCTACAGCTTGCCAACGATGTTGTTGTCTCATTCTCGTGGGCATGTGAGTGTGAACCAAATTAGGTGGAAAAATGAAGACCATCTTAGCCTCAGAGATGATGGACATCCCAGAAGGGGTGAAAGTGGAAGTGAGGGAAAAACAAATCAAAGTTATAGGTGCTCATGGCACTGTCACGAGGAATTTCAAGCACTTGAATCTTGATTTTCAGATCATGGAGGGTGGCAGAGAGTTGAAGGTGGACGCTTGGTTTGGATCCAGGGAAACCATCGCTTCCATTCGCATTGCTATAGTACAAATGAAAAATGTTAATGTGATGGGAGATCCTACTCGCCATTAAAGACTAGACAAGAACCTACGAAAGAGCCACTACGCCCACAACAGTACCTGCTCTCCATCAAAGACCAGATGACAATCTTCGAAAGAGCCACTGCGCCCACAGTAGTAGCGTGAATAAGCCCCTTCCCATCCTTCTCTTCAAAGTTAGGTATAAGGTATTATAATTCTCCTTCCTCTCAGCTACTATGAAGTGGGATCTCTTTCCTCTCAGCTGCTGGAGTTGCCGATGGATCTCCCACAGACTCATGTTGTGGTGTTTGTTGGACTTCAACAGAGACCTGAACACATAAAGAAGAATCTCCATTTTATTGCTGCGATGAGCAATGATTCATCGGAGCCATAAAAAAGAAGTTTTTACTCTAAATAAGAACGTGAAGGCGAAGATAGAGAGACCTGGCGAAGGTTTTCTTAACATCAACACACCTATGGTTTATGAATACCTGGAACCACTGTTTGTTGTTGGAAGGAGCAGCTGTGGAGGAGGATTCCGCCATTGCCAACTGGTAAACCGAAAAATGAATTAGGAAGCTGATAACTGGAAGAAAGGTCGATGCCACCTCTGAGAAGCTTTTGGCCAGACACCGAGTAAAAGCCCCACTTTACTATACAGGAGCACTGTAAGAATACACCAAGTAAAAGACGCCACTTTACCATACACGAGCACCGTACGAATACACCAAGTAAAACCCCGCTTTACTATACAGGAGCATTGTGCTAATCTCCAGAAACAAAAATCCTCGGGAGTGAAGGGTGCATGTTTCATCCACAACTTAAAAATAGGCCCAAGTATTCACTTGAAGTAACTTCTTAAAAATGCATCAGTTAAAGAGAAGCTTTGAAATTAATTATTCCAAAACTCGTCTCCCCCATCCTATGGAAATGCCAATAAGCCAACAACCAAAATCCCGTCTCCTTTATACTATGTTAGCAAACTCAACTGGCCTTCACTGCTCAGATAAAAAACATATGTGCATGATGTTTTGAACAACTTTCATCATTACAATTGTTGCAGTAGTTGCAACTACTTCAACCCCTTCAACAACTCGTCGCGCATCAAATACTTTGCTTCCTGAACAAAACAAAAAACCTGGTTAGAACAACCTTGTCGTGCACAACCCTCCATCCCAAGTCACAGCTTAGCTACAGAGGTTCTGGATTTATAACCAAGGCGCGGCTTAGAGGTTAGCTGGGAGTGAAGAGGTTAGCTTTAATTTTTAGGATTTTTACTCTTTACCGCATGCAGGCCACCTAGCGATAACATGAAGTAACGTGTTCTGCACAGATACCAGCCATACCATGAAGTAACGTGTTCTACACAGCGATAATGTGTTCCACGTGCTATGAATGCCATGTATCTACATTGTGTTAAGTGCTAAGCGTTTGATAGCCTCATTAACATCAAATAATTGCATTATTAAAGGTCAAGTCAACACTAATAGATTGTAATTGCTTCCATAATAGTTAACCGTATAGGGTATCGTTGTCTCGTGGATATCATAAGGAGGACAGGAAACAACACTAATAGATAGCTCCTTATTACTTTCTTTTCTTCCAGAAAAAGCATTGGAAAAGGTAGTGGCCAATGCCCATTACGCGTTTAGCGTCTATTCTGGCTGTATGTAAACGTGTCTATTCTGGCTGTATGTGGGGTTTTTGTAATGGGCATCCCACTTTTTGAATGATATTCAATGGTTGTTAACATACATATTGATACCCTAGATGAGAGTGTGGAAGATTTGCATCTGTTCATTTTCCAGGCTTCGATTTGAAAATTTGTTGACAAGCACTCTGACTAATAAGGTTTTCGTGCTTTCCATATTTTTTATGGCATAGCTTATTTTATCTGGGTGGGCTCTTCTTGATATAGATATATAGGGAACCCAAAAGAGTTTCTGGTTAGAAAAATTGAGGACTGTTGCTGACTATTGTGTCTTTTGGGTTGTCTGGATTTTGGTCACAGAGGCTAAATTTAGCCATAGGAGACTTGACAGTTCTAATTGTTTAGTTCAGATCTGAGAAGAGTATACACACATTCAACATTGGAACTAACGGAAGAGCTCGTACATTCATTTATTCAGACAGAGAAGTTCCTTATATTGCATTATTAAAGGTCCAGTCAAGAAAAGAAAACCGCTTGTGATAAATGTAGAAAGAACACTCTGGGTGGAAGAAACGACGAAGAGGGTACAAAAAAGTAGCGTTTAGAGGGAAGACAATATAGACGCTCAGACACAAATAGAATGTCAAACCTATAATTGATAATCCTAACTAAAGCCATTCATCCAGGACAAGACGAATCACATTGAACTTGAAATCTTCATTTGGAGGGATGACTTAAAAATACTATTAAGAAGAAATTACAACCATTCTTCATTCTTCCACTAATGTGATCAGAAGGTCCCTTAATAGAAAAAATTCCCAGCTCTACTGAAACTGATAATAATGGTTAAAGAAAGGGTTACATGTGAGATGCACTTCCAATGTTTGCAAGATCAGTTATAGCATATAGGTGATTAATTACAGCTCAGTTGCTCATAGTACGTGACAAGAAGCTATGTACTATAAAATTCATATTGTTGTGATGGAAAGTTTCAATGAGACTTAGCTATAAAGATTTAGACACATTTCCATTGGTTGGTAGCTTCACGGCATGCATTTGAAATCATTCATTAATATCGTAGAATAGTTTTACGCTTAAACAAAGGCCCAGCCGTGCACCGGCCATACTAAATTCTACATAATCTCTATTTATCATGAAAAAACCTGCTCACTGCCTCTCTAATTTCATTATTAAAGGTCGAGTCAACACTAACAGTGTATTTCCTTCCATAATAGTGACCTTATCATTGTTCATGGATATCTAATCTCTACATAAATTAAAAAATTCTTAGAGTGTATTTTGAATCTTCGAACTTAGCCTTGTTTTGAATCAGAGTGAATTGATCTAACTCCACAAAATTGATGATAAAACTTCAAATTGCCTCACAGAAATCATATTCATGGTTTGTGCTAAACTCTGCAAATTGATGGAATAGCCTCTTAGGAAAATATAGAAAACTGCAAATCAACTCGGAGAAACGGTTCCAATCAAAGCTCTGCAATAGCCTTACCCATTATGAAAATAGATTCCATGAGTACAATTTTCATGAGTTTTTCAGCTTGTTAACCTAAAACCAACACATTCTAAACTTCGAAATTGAACTGATATTGAATCACACACGCCTAGCCCTGGGAATGCCAAATATTATGGATTTCTTAACAGATATTGACGCCTAGACCCTGCTGCCAAATGTTGTGGATTTCTTATTTCATGATTTTGATTATATAAAAGCTCTAGGTTAGAAAGCAACTCGAACCTCACGCGGTATTTTCCAAATTGTAGAGACAACAGAGATTGGCCCTTACCTCATCGTACTAAACGGATCAACAGATCCTAGTAATGTGCATCTATTTCAATCCCCGGCGAGGCATTTCTCATGTATGTGTCATAGTAGTATAATACCGCATCAACAGGTTGTCCTGGAACGCAACACAATAGGCCATTTGTGTAGAGTTGAATTATGCATTCTCGAGCTTCACAAACTCAAGGTACATATCAAGCTCGGGTTTAGGCAGTTGTATGTTAATGTCCATATTCAATGCACGCAATATACAATCTAGATATAATGGAACACCCCTTCCCACCCGGGACGTCGAAGGCACATTATCTCTCTTGGTGCAGTTGGTTTCCTCTGCATAGTCTCGTCCATTTTCATTTGCGGGGAGTTTTTGGTCACTGTTGAATTATGAATCAAATTATACTTTTTTCATGATATTATAAATCTTTTTTTATTATGAATTTAATTTATCTTTTTCTAGACATATACAGCAATTTTAAGTTTTTCTTTATAATTATTTTGAGATATTTTCCAATAATGTCCATTTAGATGTTATGAATTCCTTATTAATGATCCACATTTAAGAAATGTATACTTGATTGTAACATAAGAGCTACAAAAACAAAGAATCCATTATCATTTGGATGAGGCAAGAAAAAATTTTATGACTACTTTTGAAATGCAGATAATGTCATGGCCAATTATGTGAATAATATAATGATACAATTTGTGATTCAACATTTCAAATTCTCTTTCTTCTTGTATATGTCCACATCTCCTTGCTTAGCTTGCAACACGGCATTATTTTATTGCACCCCTAGGTACAATTGCTAGTTTTATACATAGTCGACTATTGACAACCTTGAATATGTTGTTCATTGACACTTTTTCAAAAAACCAGTGAAGCTTAGGCTATAAACTTATGTAAGCAAGAAGAGGTTAAGAGATTAACCTCCACGGAAGAGAGCATAGAATTCGTTTAAAAAAAAGGATATATTTCCACATTCGTTTAATATATTGTGCTCGTAGGGTTTTTACTAACGATAAGTAATTAAGTAGTGATTTTGTATTCATGAAGATTGTTTCTTGGACTTATTTTGTTCAAGAATATGGAAATCTCAGCCACATAATTTGTGAGCATGTTTTATTAACCATAGTTTAAATTTAGCTCAGAGATTGACATGTAATGGTAAGTTATGTTGTAATAAAAATTACATAATGTTTTATGTTATTTGATTTGTATGTTAATATTGAATAATAAAAGTATGTTAGCAATCTTGACTCCTTGTGAATGTAAATACTTTTTAAATAATGTTAACTCTAAGAATAGTAGTTTAGATTATTGTTTTTATAATGCAAGTATTGTAACTTGTTGATCATGTAAATAATAAGCTTTTCTTGTTAACCATGAAAATAAGAAGCTTTTTTTACGACACATTTTATTGTGGAAAATGTTGTTGAGCATAGTTAAGATTCCAAAAACATGTTCTACATACTCACAACCCACCCACTCATCCTCAAAGCAGAGGTGGGGCTTTGCCTCGTGAGTCATCCGTTAGTTTTAGACTCTATATAAAACAAGTTCCCTTTGTCTATGTACTATAAGGACACTTGTTTCTCATGTGCATGTATTGAAAATTTTGCATTCCCCAAGTTTGGTTTTTATCATGAAGTTTAATGCTCAAACCCCATCCTAGCAAAATCACTTTACTTGCATAAAAATTTAAATTTCTTGAAACACATGGAAAAATTTCCAACTTTTTCGAACTCAGAAAATTTTATGACAACTAAACATACAAACCCAGAAAATTATAACAGCCACACACACATGAAATTTACTCAATGATTTTTTACCAAAATGGTCTAGGATAAAACCTTGAAGGGTAAACATGTTCAAGAGATATTTGTATTCCTTTCAAGCAAAATTTCAAAATTACGACAAGAGTACATATCTCCTTATTTCTTCTCGAAATATGTGTCAAAATCATTATGGAATTATGTTGTATGATTTGACAAATTAGCACCTCGATTTGTGTGCTTGTACAGCCGACGCGTGCGAACTATACTAGCAATTTCTCCTCGATTTATGTGCCTTGAATTCTTGAAATATGTGCACTGTAAAAACAAATCTCTAACTTGAAATGTGTGCCTTATATAGTCTAATGACAGCAATAAATGTTGTACCTTTCCTCAAAAATCATGCTAACCTTTGCCTCAATTTTTGTGTAGTTGTGCGACCAACCCTTAATTTATGTGGAATTATTACTAATGTACGATGCCTAGACATTTGTGTTGTACTTTACTATTGTTGTATCGGGATTTGTGCCACTCTCAAATCCTTGGAATTTGTGCAAGAATTTTCTCTCTCTCTGTCTAATTCGAATTCTCTTCAAACCCTTCTCTTCTCTCTTTGCTCTCTTGCTCTCCAAATCTCTCAGATCACAATGAATGAGGCAATGCCTTTTTTTTTCCTAGCTTTTATTTGTCGTAACCACCACCTTTAAGAGAATGGTCGTGATTAACTTGATGAGATATATGGTTCTCATTAAATGCTCACTTTTCTCAAAAAATGAATTTCACTCACATTTAAATAATAAATGAGATATGAAATACTTGCTCACCTTTTTAATTATCTCACAAAGTCAATTATTATTAATATAATACTCAAACCCACTTTATAAAATAAAGTGTATCTCGCTTTATAAAGTACTAGGGACCACTTTATTAAATGCCATTTTCCACCCCAAGGCATCACAAGATGAACAAGATTTCCTTGGTAATTTTCAACACTTCTTGCCGAGGAGAGTGTTCTTCACCACCCCCGGCTTATCTCTGAAGTGAATATGTTTCCCTCTCCCCAAAGACTTCCTTAGGATGCCATTCACCTGCTCTTCAGTAGATATGTATTGCAGCTCCACATCACCCCTCTAAATATAGTCTTTGATGAAGTGATATATAATCTCAATATGTTTAAACCTATTATGGAATACTGTATTTTCATAGACCCAATGCAACTCTAATTATCATAGTATATAATTGTAGGCCTTAACTCCTGATCAAACAAGTCAACCAACAACTTGGGAAGCCACAATGCCTCGCAACTAGCCTGACTAACTACCATTTACCCATCCTCTACAGAACTCAAAGCAACAAACTTTTGCTTTCTGTTGAACTAAGACACAACCACCGAGCCCAAGATGAAGCAACAACCATAAGTGCTCTTCTGTTCCAATGCACTTCCTGCCCAATCTCAATCTGTGAAGCCAATCAAACCCACTCCATCTGAACTCATGTAGTATAGACCATATTCTATTGTCCCAGCAAGGTATCTCAACACATGTTTTGCAGTTATCTAATGCACTCTCCTAAGCTCCATCATGAAATGGATTAGAGTGTTCACCGCAAAACATCTATATGGTATGGTGTTAACCAGATACATCAATGGCCCTATGAGCTGATGATATAAGGAAGGATCAACCAACTCTCCCTCACAAGCATGAAGCTTCTTCTATTTGGTGATCATGGGTGTGGGCATTGGTCTGCAACCCTCCATCTGAAATCTCTTTAGAACATCAGCTGCATATTTTCCTTTCCGTGGGAAAACATGACCATCCTCCTGCTAAAGTTCCATACCCAAACAATAATGCATCAACCCAAGATCAGTCATCTTGAACTCTGAAGCAAGATCTCTCTTGCAAGTTGCAATCAAGTGCTCCTCCCCTGTGATAAAAAAAATCATCAACATATAGCAGAAGAATGAGAGGATCACCTCCAACCACAATAAAATACAAGTTGGGATCAACCTCACTTTTATGAAACCTAATCGAAAGAAATTATGAGTCAATCCTCGAATACCAAGCTCGAGGATCTTGCTTCGGTCCATACAATTCCTTTTTTAGATTGAACACATGAGAATCTCTCCCATGAACCCCAAATCCATGTGGTTTCTCCAGATACACCTCCTCCTATAGAAGACCATTGAGAAATGCGGTCTTCACATCCATCTAGTGGATCTTCCAACCCATCTCTGCAACTATGGAAATCAATGACATGATCGAGGAATATCTACCAACTGAGGCAAAGGTCTTGTCATAGTCAACTCCATCTACCTGTGAGAACCCACACACCACAAAATGAGATTTGTACTTCTCAATGCTTCCATTTGCATCATGTTGTATCTTGTATAGCCAACAAATGACTTCCCCTCTAGTCTCGAAACAACCTCCCACACATCATTATTCGTAATGCAATTATACCCCTCCATCATGGCATCTATCCAAAACTGATATGTGAATTCCTCCTCAAAGGTAGAAGGATCTAACTCACGCAAGCTGGTCGCCACCGCCATATAACTGGAAAACCTCTCTGGTGCTTCACTCTCTCCGACCCCCCTCTTGGGTGGCCCCATAGATGACTCAGCTTCCTTCATCAACTCTTTAATCCAACTTGGTTTTCTCTTCTTTAAAGTAGCTTCTTGTGGAAGGCCCTCCTCCTGAACCTCCTCATCTGATGACTGACTACCTAAAGAAGTACATGTGGTCTGAGATCTTGTTCCTAGTGAACCTGAAACTCAACCAAGTGAACCAGAATCATGTGAAGGTGAAACCTGTGAACTTGTAATCTGAGAACATGTCCTTGTACCAAAATTCCGTATAGTCTGACTCTCTGTACCCAGAGATTCTGTAACCTATGGACCCATCACACTTGAAACCTATGACCCTGTCCTATGACTAAATGAACTCTGATATGTTTTCACATGTGGAGTAGTAACATGTTGCTCCTCCATCTCATACTCCCGAGACTTTCTAAAGGCCCACTCCTCAAATCTCATCTCCCTCCTCACTACAAATTTCCTCTGTGCAAGAAGGTATATGCAGAAGGACTTTGAAGTCTCATCATAACCAACAAATATTCATTTCTCTGCAATAGCCTCCAACTTTGTCCTCTTCTCAGAAGGGACATGTGAATATTTAAGGCATCCAAAAATGCAGAAGTGGCTTATCTCATGCTTCTTCCCAATGAACATATCCTCGGGATTTTTACACCCCAATGCATGGTGTGGGCTCCTATTCTGGACATAAATAGCATTGCTACATGCCTCAGCCCATAGAAAGAAAGGGAGTCTCTGATCATGCAACACGGCTCTAGTTGCTCCCACTATCGCTCAGTTCTTCCTTTTGGCAACTCCATTCTTCTAAGGAGTGTCAGGAATTGTTAGTTGCCTCTTTATCACCTCCTATCTGCAATACTCATCAAACTCCTTAGAGGCATACTCACTCCCATTGTATGATCTGAGTACTTTGATCCTCCTCCCTGTTTGGTTCTCCATAAGAGCTTTGAACTCTTGGAACCTCTTCAATACTTCTTCAGATTTCTTGTTCCTCAAGAAGTAGATCCAAGTCTTCCTAGAATTGTCATGAATGAAAGTGACGTAGTACTCAAAACCTGTCAAAGAGGTAGATGACATGGGACCACACAAGTCTGAATGAATCAAATCAAGCACTCACTTTTATCTGTTATCACTGCTTGTAAAAGTAGTCTTGGTGTACTTTCCCAAAGCACATCCTCTACACACACCACTCTGCTATGTGTTGAACTTCGGTATACATGTAGTCATGTCCCTCAACATCCTCACAGTTGAATGATCGAGATGGTCCATCCTCATGTGCCACAGTTCATACAGTTCATACAGCTCATTGTTGCTTCTAGTGTGCGCCAATGCATGATAAGGTTGGAAGAGAATCTTATACAATTTCCCACATCTAAATCCAATGGCATATGAAGCAAATGGTCCTGCTACTTTGAGAAAGACATGTACTTTCCCATTTAGGGTATATACTTCAAATCCCTTGTCCTCAATAGTGGAAACTGAAACAAGGTTCTTCTTCAACCTAGGGACGTACAAGACATCCATCAGTTGCAGGGGCTCCATAGACTCCCTCTGAAAGCTGACAATCCACGCCCAACTGCTCTCACAATCGTATCATCACCCAACACCATCTCCAGATCCAAGCTTGTCTTATTCATCTCAGTGAACATGTCACGTACATCTATCATATGGCTCAAATCCCCACCATCAATGTACCAAGTGGAAGGAGTGGTGGACGCACTCAGTGAATGCCCAACAATCATGGAATGCATCGTCTGGTCCTCCATATCACTACAAGTGATAGATGATGCTCTCTCCGTACAACTAGCATAAAGAGAAAACTCTCTCTCAAATCTAATAGCATACTCATCGATCTTCGCTACTACTGTTGTTTCTTCTTCTTCTTGTTACTGTTCAGCATAGTTTCCAAACTTCTAGAAAGCAAAGCACTTAACTTTTCTCGTGTCCTTCTTTTGCTCACTAGGATGTTGCTTAGCCCCACCCTTAGGACCCCTCTTGGAATTCTTTTGTTTACCCTTTGTTGTTAAGGCCATGTTCTCCTTGTCATATTTGTTGTGAGATGAACTCCCTTGTACATACCATCTCAAGGTCTCCTCCTGAATGAAATCGTCCCAAAGACGATCCCATAAAGGCATATGCTCACAAGCAACAACTGACTCCACAAATACAGCCCATGGATTGGTAATGCCATTCAAAGTTGTATGAACCAACTCACCACCCTATACAACCTCCCCTACTACTCCAAGCTCATATCGAACCTATGTAATACTGGCAAGGTAGGCATCCATGTTCTTTCCCTTGTTCATCTGAATACCCTTCAATTTCTCCCTTAACACCATTTTTTGGTTTTCATTTGAGCTCTAATATAAGTTTGTTAAAGTTGTCCACATCTTATAAGCATAGTCTTTACAAATTACCTGTGACATGTGGGATCACATGATATTTTATGGCATCAAGTATGATTCTTTTTGCTTTTATATCCTTCTTGTCAAACGCATCCTTATCTTGAGAACCTGTAGGAACAGTAACTGGATTAGCAGTGGTACTGTTCACTATATCCCATAGTTCGTTCTCCTATAGAATCAACACTATTATAGCCTTCCATGGTCTAAAATTAACCGCCCCATCCATCATGTCTTCTATCCTCAGTATGGTATCCATAACTCCCAATCAAACCAAGAACCTGTTTTCTTCACAAAAATATTGTTTTCCCTTATACACCAAGTCTGAAATTTCACTCTGAGTTTTGTTCAGCCCTTTACTTCATCTTTAATACCATGAAAAATTTGCATTTCCCAACCCAGTTTCAAGTTTGGTTTTTGTCATGAAGTTTAATGCCAAAACCCCATCATAGCAAAATCACTTTGCTTGCATAAAAATTAAAATTTCTTGAAACACATGGAAAACATTTTAACTTTTTCTAACTCGGAAATTTTTAAGATAGCCAAATATACAAACCCAGAAAATTAGAACAACGACACACACATGAAACTACTCAAATATTTTTTAGCAAAATGGTCGAGGATAAAAACCCCAAAGGGAAAACCTGTTGAAGAGATATTTTTGTTCTTTTCAGGCAAAATTTTAAAATTACAACGGCAATACTTATCTCCTTATTTCTTCTCGAAATATGTGCCAAAATCACTCTGGAATTCTATTGTACGGTCTAACAAATCAACACCTCGATTTTTGTGTCAACAAGACCCACACATGCGAACTATACCAACAATTTCTCATCAATTTATGTGCCTAAAATTCTTGAAATATGTGCATTATAACAACAACTCTCTGCCTTCTTCTTTTTTGGCTGCGCGTTAGGGCTGAGAACTGCTGTGATTTGGGTTTGAGCTGCGTTGAGCAGTGATGGCGGCGCCTGGGGGTGGGGAGGCCGCCCCCCCCCCCCCCC
>LPNX010865894.1:183980-308302 GCA_001517045.1 Pseudotsuga menziesii
GAAACACGAAGTAACCTACTACCCTGTTGGAAGAGGGTTTTTTGAGTTTGAATTCATTTCAGAAAAAGACCGTGATCTAATCTTTAGAAATGGCCCCTACTTCATGGGAATGCAGGGTCTATATCTGAATAAATGGACACCAGATTTTGATCCCTCAGTCGACCTACCCAAAAAAGTGCCAGTATGGGTTAGGCTTCCCAACCTTCCAGTGCATTGCTGGGATATTGAATCTCTGCAGAGAATAGGGAACGGAATAGGCCGCTTCATAGACAAAGTTGATAACAAGGGACAATATACCTGTGCCAGAATCTGTGTTGAAGTTGATCTTGAAGTCGGCCTTCCTGAGGCAGTAAAATTAACCGTTGGATCCTGGACCCACTATCAGAAATTGGACTACGAGCACCTGCCCTTCAAGTGCAGGCACTTCCAGGAGCATGGCCACTTCCAAAGACATTGTCCCAAACTGGCCACTGGGAAGGAAGATGCCGAAGGATGGCAGAAAGTAAAGAAAAGTAGAACCGCTAACAACGCCAAAAGCAAGGAGAAAACGGCCCAGGAACCCCCAACGGTTGGTAGCTCAAAATCTAGTCACCAGGAACCTCCCAATGAAGCTCAAACCCCCATACTCGCTCCAGAAGTTGAAGAAACACGGGCGTCACAAGGCCCAACCATCCCAATCCCAAATCCTGTTGTTCCTAGTCAGTCAAAGGAACATATCAATCTGGGCTCGGAAACAGGAGCTGAATCCTCTGAGGAAGGAGATACTGAAGCAAGCAGTCCGTCAGGATCACCAGACCAACCAAAGCGTGGACGGAAGACTGAGAAGAAAAGAAGAGAAGAGCAGTCCTACAAGGATGTGGTTCAAGGCTCTCAGCATACCATACCAGAAATGATGAATACTAGATCAGGGATGAAGCTAGGGAAGACTCCGAAAGGGGGCCATCCCTCTCACTCAGGCAAATAATGCAATTCGTCTCCTGGAACTACAAAGGACTAGGTAGCACACTAAAGGAAGAAGCAATAAGGGATCTAGTAAGAGCAACAAGGCCTGAAGTCCTCCTAATCCAGGAGACGAAAATGGAGGAGGATGCTCTCCTCCGAGCAAGCAACTCGTTCTGGAAGAAAGGCCCAGGTAGGGCTGTGAGCGCAAGAGGAGCCTCGGGAGGTTTAGCTACATTCTGGGACTCTGCAAAGCTCGATCTAATCGAAGAAGAAGGCACCACTCACTGGTTATTTACCAAGCTGATCCACAAAGACTCCAATCATTTTGTAAGTCTCTTCAACATGTATGTTCCTGTCTCCCTTGCTGAGAAAAAAGAGTGTTGGGATTCCGTTAATTTATTTCTCAATCAACACAATACTGAAAACTTAGTAGTGGCTGGATATTTAAATGTAACCCTTGCTCTGGCGGAAAAAAAAGGGGGATCCTTAGTCCGGGATCTGGCAAGAGAGTGGGTGGAAGACTTGATGATGGATTGGGAGCTTGAAGATATCCCTCCTGACAGGGGAAAGTTCACCTGGTCTAATAAAAGAATTGGACCGGGCCACATAGCTGCCCGTCTTGACCGTTTTCTTATTCAGTCCTCCTTTCTAACCCTTGGTCTTATGGCAACCTCCAAGATTCTCCCGCATTACACCTCTGATCCTAAACCCATTTCAATCTCCCTGTCAAGTGGGGAAAAGCTTGGTCCTATCCCCTTCCGGTTCTGCCCAAATTGGGTCAATCAAGAAGGTTTCCTTGGTCTTGTGACCTATTCCTAAAAGCAACCTGTGTATGGCTCCCCCTTCTATGTCTGGGAAGGAAAGCTCAGAAGACTCAAAGCTGACCTGAAAGCTTGGGCTAAAGGTCTAAGATCTCCCACGGCTGAAAGGATAAGAACTCAGAAGGCTTTAGAAAGACACCAAATGGCCTTAGAAGAAGCTCCAGTCACTCTTGATCTGATTAACCGGGAAGCTGAGCTACAAAGGATGTACCATAAAGCTTGCAAAGAAGAGGAAATTTATTGGAGAGTCAAATCTAGAACGCTTTGGCTTCAAGCTAGAGACAAAAACACGTCATTCTTTCACAAGCAAGCCCAAGCCAGGAAAAACTACAATTCCATTAGGGAAATTCATATGCATGATCAAGTCATAAAGGACTTCAGTGGCATCAAGGAGGCAACCCATTCCTTTTTCAAAAATCTCTATTCAACCCCGGACCTGGACCCTGTGGACCCGAATAGTTACCCTCTATCAGAGATCCCAAGCATGGTCAATGATGATGACAACATGATGTTGAACAGCCCTGTCAGCATACGGGAAATCAAGAAAGCCCTCTTCAAAATGGACCCAGACAAAGCTCCAGGGCCAGATGGATTCATAGCCCGGTTCTACATTGCTTGCTCGGATATCATAAAAAAGGACCTGTACAGAATGGTCAAGAAGGCTCAAAACTGTACCAAGCTGGGTGGCAGCACTAATTCCTCTTTCTTAGCCCTCATTCCAAAAGAAAAAGGTGCCATGAACTTCAGTAGATTCAGACCTATCTCCCTCTGTAATACGGGATATAAAGTCATCACTAAAATTATGGCCAACAGACTCAAAAGAATTTTTCCTAAACTGATCCCAGAAAATCAAGGTGGGTTTGTGAGAGGAAGACAGATCCTGGATAACAATATCTTAGTCTAAGAAGCCATTCATACTAGCTACAAGAAAAAAGAGAAGGGTATGGTGGTTAAGCTAGATTTGGCCAGTGCCTTTGACAGAGTCAAGCATGATTTTCTGTTTGCGGCCATGAGGAACTTTGGGTTCAGTCAAAAATTTACAGAGTGGGTCAAAGCATGCATATCAGCCCCCTGGATTGCCCCGTTGGTCAATGGCCGGCCCACCGATTTCTTCAAGGCTTCAATAGGATTAAGGCAAGTCTGCCCTCTCTCCCCTGTTCTCTTTGTCATTCAAGCCTCCGTTCTTAGCTTCCAGCTGAAGAGAAGGCTTCAAAACAGATCTCTCTCAGGAATCAGAATCATCCCAAAGGTCAAGGAGGTAAACCACGCACAGTTCGTTGATGATACTCTTTTACTAGGAACTACCAATCTTAATACTGTGAGGAACTTCAAAATTGAACTGGACCTCTACAGAAGCAGCTCTGGAAGTGAAATAAACTACCACAAAAGTAAGATTTTTGGCTGGAACTGTTCTCCTCTAGATATGCTGGATATTTCTAGGATTCTTGGAATGGAAGGTAACGCAACATGGGACACCTTCAGCTACCTAGGCATTCCAATTTTCAAAGCTACCTCCAAAGTTGCCCATTGGCTACCTCTGCTAGACAAATTAAAAAACAAAATCCATGCCTGGGGAGCAAACTGGCTCAACAAAGCAGGTAAGGTTGTTTTGATGAACTCTGTCCTCACCAGTCTGCCAATTTATCAATGTTCTGTTTTGTTAGCTCCCTAAACGATAACCAACAAAATCAATGAGTTGCTCCGTCGTTTTCTTTGGGAAGGAGGTCGTAATTGTGAGAAGAAGATCCATCTTGTGAGCCGGGATAAGGTAACGAAGTCTAAGATGGAGGGGGGTCTTCAAATTAGAAATGTGGCCATCCAAAATCTTGCCATGGGTGGCAAAATTCTATGGAATATGATTATTGGAAAAAGAACCTGGAGCAAACAAATTCTCAAGAAGAAATACTTCAAAGGTGACAGGGAGAGATGCCTGGAAAAACCAACCAAAACGCAAAAAGGCTCCCCGATCTTCACGTTGTGCAAAAGAGCCATCCCTCACTTCATCCCAAAGCTCACGTGGATCCCCGGCAATGGTGCAAAAATTAAAATTTGGGAGGGCTCTATACTGGGGGATCAGCCTCTTAACGAGTTAAACGACCTGGAGAACATCAAAACGTGGCTGCTGGCAAACAATCGAACCACTATGTGGGACATCTCCATCTGGAATAATGATGACCACGAATCCTGGGCAAACTAGAACCTTGGAGACTATCCGGAAGAGCTAAAGGACGAAGCTTCAGCGCTGTTGGTTCTTCTTCAAAGGAAATCGCCCCATTCTGCCAGATCCAAAGACAAACGGGGCTGGGGGTCAGGAACTGGGATTTATTCTGTAGCTGCTGGCTACGCTGCCATCTTGGAAACGCCTTGGGTACCTCCTAACCCAGCACTGTGGAAAACTCTTTGGAATTTCCCCTCCATTCCCAAAATTGACATCTTTATATGGACTCTTCTCCACAATAGCATTATGACCAGCGATAATCTCAAAAGGAAAGGCTGGGAAGGGCCTTCACGCTGCTCCTTGTGCAATCATGCTGAAGAAACGGCTGAGCATCTCTTTATCAGTTGCGAGTTCACTAAAGAGGTATGGAGGATTATGATAGGTTCTGCTGCTGAAAGACTGCCAAATTCAATAATGGAGTTCATAAGCAACTAGAATTCTCTCTCTCCTTTCAACCTGAGCAAGAAAAACCTCCTCAAGCTCGCGTGGATGTGGACTCCCAAATTCCTGTGCTGGAAAATCTGGTTGGAGAGGAACAATAGAATTTTTAAAGAGGAAAGTAGACTTCCTCCTCAAGTCGTTGTTAAAGCCCGGACTATGATGGCAGAAGCGCTAAGTACCAAGCCTTCCATCAAAAACTCAACCAATCTCACTCCTGATGAAGAGCGCTGGCTTAAGGAGCTCAACCTGAACCAGCAAACCATCGAAGCTTTAAATCCCCCGCAGAAGTTAAACTAGGAAATCAAGTTGGATGAACAGGAATTTATCAAGTGGAGGTCAGCCCTTGACGAATGGTGCCTCTTCTTTGACGGGGCCTCGAAAAGGAATCCTAGTCAAGCTGGAGGAGGCGGCATTATCATTGATTCCTTCGGCAAGATGCATCTGTCCTATGCATGGGGACTTGGACACGCCTCCAACAATCAAGCTGAGTTTCTGGCGTTGTGGCAAGGGCTAAACCAAGCAAGGAAGCTGAACATCAAGAAGATTACTATATTTAGCGACTCCAGGCTAATTGTTAAGGCGTTACATACTAAGAAAGGGCCAACGGATATCAACCTTGATCAAACGTACAGGAAATTCCTTCTCCTTCTGATGCACTTCAGCACTCACAAGGCTTACCACGTGCTAAGGAATCTCAACAACCTAGCGGATGCCGAGGCCAATCGGGGCACCTCCTTGAGCAAGAGCCAGCTAATTGTCAATGCAGAAAACTCAAATCATCCGATTCCCTAACACTAAGGCTCCTCTAGCCTGCAACATTTCAGCTAATGAAGAATCCAGGAAGATTTGGCCCAGCCCTACTTCAGCTACGTATGTTTTGGAGATGAAGCTCAAGATAGTTATTCTGAATAAGCATTGTAAGGGCCCTGGCAGCCTCTTTGCCAGTCTTTAATTAAAATTTTAACCGTTTTTGTAAAAAAAAAACAACAACTCTCTCCCTCAAAAATTGTGCCCTATATGGTCTGCTGACAGCAATAAATGTTGTACCTTTCCTCAAATATCGTGCCAAGGTTTGTTTCGATTTCTATGCAGTTGTACTTCCTAGTACAATACAGCTTGCCCTCGATTTTTGTGCAATTATTATTGTTGTACGGTGCCAAGACATTTGTGTTGTACTTTAATGTTGTGGTCTTTGGATTTGTGACACTCTCAAATCCATGGAATTTGTGCCAGAATTTTCTCTCTCTCTAGGTCAAATTCTCGTCAAACCCTTATTTTCTCTCTTTGGTCTCTTGCTCTCCAAATCTCTCAGATAAAAATGAATGAGACAATGCCTTTTTTTCCTAGCTTTTATTTGTTGTAACCACCACCTTTAATTCAATGGTAATGATTAAAAGTTCACTTGATGATATTTATGGTTTTCACTAAATGCTCACTTTTCTCATTAAATGTATTTCACTCACATTTAAATAATAAATGAGACATTAAATACTTGCTCACCTTTTTAATTATCGCGCAAAGTCAATTTTAATTAATATAACACTCAAACCCACTTTATAAAGTAACTTTATAAAATAAAGTTCTAGAGACCACTTTATTAAATGTACTTGCCCACCCCAAGGCATCACAAGGTGAAAAACATTTCCTCGGTATTTGTAAACATGTATATTTGGTAGGTGTCTCTAAATTACTAGGTGTTTGTGGCAATATTCGTTTATTGTAATGCAATAAAGTGTGGGGGACATACATTAAGTTCATGAAGGATAACATGAAGGTCCTCGCCATGCCATTAGACAACTACTACGTCAAGGTAAGGTCGAGATCTCCATGGAAGGCTTTTTTTTCGATCTACTCAAAATAATTTCAACATCACACTCTCTACAAGGTCCCTCGCATCTTTGGACAAGTACATCACAAGGAGATGATAAGGTCAAGGGCACTAGGGAGAATACCATAGGGAAGGCATTTTTGTTCAACCCATCTAAATTTAATTCAAAAAAATCGCAGTCTCTACAATGCAACTCTTGAGACCTCAACTAGCTTGGTTAAAAATAGAATGGTACCATTCTATATGTTAGAATCTTATATTCTACATTTTCCCTACATATAACCAATCATGAATATATATTTTAACTAGCACAAACACTAGTGTTTTTACATCAACTCATCCATGTTTCTAATCTAACACGTTGTAATAAATGTCGACACATTTTTTGGTGTTAACAGGAGCATATATAAATCAAAACATTGTGATCAACCTCTCTAAAAAAAATTTACTAAACAAGGTTGTGTTCTTAACCCTGAAACTTAGAACCATTCACAAGAGAAATGATTGAAATACCAAAAATTATAATGCATATTTACTTGATCAAAAAAAAAGATAATAAAAATGAGGCAAAATAACTCTCGTATTATGAAAATCAATTCATGAAACAATGTTCACTCACCTCTTAAGGTTGGGTGACCTTTCACTTGAACATACTCCAATACAACAACTCTTAACAAAACAATACATAGCCACTGAACTCCCTAAATATGCTTTCACTAGCTAAAACCCTAACTACTTAGTGGACATAACCCCTAACTACTTGATGGACCTTAATTAACACAAACTATTTTTACATTAATTATCCATTACTAACTACTTAGTCTTATTCAAAAGAAATGGCCACATACATTATTTAATTAACTCCTATGTAGTCTAAAGATTCCATTTTGGTTCCCATGCGATCAAGGAGGATCTTCACAAATTGGCTCTAAGGGACATGACGATGAGAAGATTCATGGCACCACTGCCAACGTTCTTAAATATAAAACCCCAATGTTTAACTTTTGAAGATCATCCTTGATGCCATGAAGAGCAAAATATTGTTCCATTTGAGCAACCCAACCTGAGGAATCTAAGCAGCAATAAATTTTCCACATGTCAACCTTCAAGAATTAGTGCCATGATTTTTTATCCTCAAATGATAGAGGTAGGGTTTCTAGAAAGAGAGTGTGAGAACCATGTTCTTTCTTGACAAATCCTTCATTGGTTGGAATGTTTTAGGTGAAAGACCCACGTGTTGAGCAATAGCATCAATCACTTGTTGTTGGTTAGCCATATTGATGATGATTTGGTTAACTACCCGCTACAATCCTTCTTTGACAAATCCTTCATTGGTTGGATTGTTTTAGGTAAAAGACCCACATGTTGAGCAATAGCATCAATCATTTGTTGTTGGTTAGCCATATTAATGATTATCTGGGTAACTACCTGCTACAATTGTGTGAGGAGGAGGCCGTATCTTTAGTGTCTATAGGCGAATTCTTGGTCAGGTCCTCCATGTTTTTCTGGTTGCGATCATGCACCATGGGACGACTTATTATATGAAAAGGAATAGCAACAACTTATCTCAAAATGACCAAGGGATAAAGATTTATTTTTAGATGTATCACCAAATGAGGTATTGGTCAAGACACCTAGATAAGTTTGTTAGAGATGTATACCAAAACAATTACAATGATGCTACGAGTCTTTTAAGATAGGTCTCCAAAAAGGGTGTCAGGAGATCCCAAATTTTTTTATGTTGAGAATTGTATTACTCCCTACATAATACTACTACACTAACAAAATTTCCATATTCATTATGAATGCAAAGATGTAGGAATTTCACTGGTCGATTAGAGAATAGAGTTATTGTATTGACAAAGTGTCCAAATTCTTTCTAGATGTAAAGATCTTGGAATTTCTCAAACTTGTGACATGGGTTAGGGTTTCCAAGCTCATGAGGATAAGGGATTGTCAGGTGTTATAGCTCTCTAATATAATCCCAGGGTCCAACAGTAGTACTCGGCCCAATCTCTTAAGACGTTGAGGCTCAACCATGCCCTTAGCGGCACTACCCAAGCACGAGAGACTAATATTCTTGAGTGATGTGTTTGGTGCCACTATATCAAGAAGACAATCAACCAAATTATCTACAGTTGATTTCAACTTTCCTAGGAGACTTCCGATAGACCCGAGGGTATGCAAAAGTAAGATTCTATATACAATTGTTATTTAATGCATTACTATTCAAAGGGGCACCAACATATATTACAATGATGTCCAACAAGTGTGGCTTAGTACCAATTGTATTCTTTGTGTATGCTTTTACAACCACAAGTTTACTCATTGAACGACAAAATTGTGTTATTTAAAGACGTTGGAACATGTCTCTAGCCTAAATGGAATCTATAAAAAATTTGATGGCATCTTGGCTTAAGAAAGTGCTATGATACCATGTGCGGTATTCTTAACCCTGAAACTTAGAACCATTCACAAGATAAAATAGAGATAAATTATGCAAAATACCAGAAATTATAATGCGGATTTGCTAAATCAAAGTAAATAAATAAGAAGTATGAAGCAAAGTAACTCTTGATGTAAGCCAAAAATTGGAGTTTACTCTATGATAAGGAAATATGTAGTCAACGTTTCAAAAACCCTTGTATTTTGAAAATCAATTCAAGAAACAGTTTTCACTTGTCTCTTAAGGTTGGATAACTTTTCACTTGAGCATATGTCCAATACAACCTTGAAAAAAGAACATATATCCTTTGAACTCTTTAAACAAGGTTTCAATGGCCAAAACACTAGCTACTTAGTGGATATAAACCCTAACTACTCACTGGGCCTTAATCAACACATGCAATTTTTACATTGATTGTTCATAACTAACTACTTAGCCTTATTCAAAGGAAGTGGTCGCATACATTATTTGAATATCTCTATGTATTCTAAAGTAATATGGATTGGAATAGGAACCTAACGAAGGCTGAGGACTCAAAAAAGTGGCACTACATAATTACCCTAAACAATTGTATCGATAACAGCGTTATAGGAATTCTTAACAACAAGGAAGTGATAGGGGTGCTTCTAAGAATGACTTTACGTTGAAATATAAAATGAAGCAAAAGAAACAAAGAAAGTTATTATTACCAACTTAGATCCAAATCCTAGGCTCTATCAAGCATCAAGAGGGATCAAATCTTTCGAGGTGCAAACCTCTTCTCGGGTATTCGAGGAAATGTTTGCACCTCAAGAGATTTGATCCCTCTTGACACTTGATAGAGCCTAGGATTTGGATGGAGGTTGGTTTAACTCCTAAATCTATTGATCTAGTATTGAAAATGGTTTTAACACATGCTTTTAGATAAAACCATAGTTTGTATAGGGGGGCCTTGCACAATAAAACCATAGGTTGTCAAAGCCGACATTTTTTTTTGAGATGATTAAATTTTTTATTAAGAACATTACAACATCTCCGCCATATTGGGTTGTTTTCCTGGCCAACATTTTTTTTTCAGAAAATTAAATTTTTTATTTTTTATTATTTTGTTAGGTAGAAACATTACAACATGTCCTACATATTGGGGTTTTTTTTTCTGACATTTTTTTGTGGATAATTTAAAATTTTATTTTTATTATTTTGTTAGGTAGGAACGTTACAACCCCATACTGGGTTGTAGAGAGCCTCTCAGCACAATAAGAGTACATTTGAATATTGAGTGCTTGAAAAGATTGTCCGGTTTAGAGTACAACAGATGGAAAATCAGTGAGAAGGAAACAAATATTATGCACCAAGTGGAAAACTGGGAAAAAAGATGTCTTTGTTACTTCTCAAAGAGGGTATAAATCACATGTATGGTATTTCAGTTTTGTAGTGTCAAAACACAACTAAACAATCTAATTGATTTGTTAAGCATGTGGAAACAAAATTTATGGAAAATTCAATGTTTCTAGGTGATCACAAAATGTCATTGGAATGAAATAGCAATGTTTAGATTGAATTAGGCAATAAATTTTTGATATTTAAAATGTTCTTCATATTCCAAAAAAGTTGAAAAACAGTTTCTTCTTCTTTTTTTGAAGTGAAATAATCAACCAATGTCTACATTTGGGTGAAATCCTTATAGAACTGATCATTTTTTTGTGGTGGAAAAGGAAACAGAAAATTAATGCATTGAGTAAATGAATATAGGCTTTCCAAAGTTGTCTAAACATGCTCCAGTGAATAGCAGCGACAACAGTAGTGCATGATGAAAACAAATGTATGGGCATGTCAATTTTTCAGTACAAGGTGCAAAATTATGCTTTGAGGCATGTGTAGCGAGCAAGCAACAAAAAGCACTTGAAGATGAAAAAAGCTTTGAGGGCTAAGGCAATATTGGATTTGGTACATTGTGACCTTTGTGGACTGTGCAAAGAGCCATGGTACATTGTGACCTTTGTGGAACTGTGTAAAGAGCCACAGAATCCAATGCAAGTTCTTCATTACTTTTGTGATGAGTTCTCTAAGGATATCTGGTTTTTGTTTTTGAAGAAGAAATCTGATCATTTTCAGATTTTGTTCATTAAAGGAGTAATACTTTTGTTGATGAGTTCTCTAAGGATATCTGGTTTTCGTTTTTAAGAAGAAATCTGATCATTTTCAGAATTTGTTCATTAGAGTAATAAAAAAAGAGTATGGAATAATAATAAAAATTCTCCAGTCTAATAAGATTCAAAGTCAAATCTTCTACCCCATGTACATCATAACAAAATTGTCATGGAAAGGTAGAACAAAAAAGTTGTGAACATCACCAAATACAAGTTAGTCTTTGTGGTAGCAAACAAGATAAGGCTTAGAGATCGCTGAAAATTGCCACCAACAAGGTACCAATGAGTCAGTAGAGATGTTGCATGGGTAAAGACTCGGGGAATTTTTCGATCTAAACGAGATTTGATATATAATAATAGGGGCTTTTGGTTGGAAATTCAAAAAAAAGTCACTGCGGTTAGATGTGGAAGCTGCACATGTTAAAACAAAGCAGGTTGTAAGCACCATGCAGAATCTCTGCCCAGAACCTTAACACGACAGGTTCCCTGTCTCGAACCTCCAATGTGCATGGTTCCACCTACTCTCTGCCTGTTACATCAAGGTTTCAGGAATAAACTCTACCTAGTGCATACTATCATGACAGGTTCCCTGTCTCGAGCAAATGTGCGTGCTTCCACCCGCTCTGCCTTTCACGTCAAGTATTCAGGACAAATCTCTACATAGTGCATACTGTTTGTTGCTGTAAAATAATACCAAATCAAGGGGTAGAAAGTGCTGATTCGTGTTAAGAGGTCAAAACCAAAGACCAAAGTAGCATTACCACAGTTTGCAGCATGTGCCGTTCGAGTAACTTGTTCAACCAAAAGGTATTTACCGTGTGGATGACCTGTAAGAACAGGTAAACGACAACATGTTTATTTAATAGTGGACGAGTTGGAGTCTTTACAGGTTATGTTCAAAAGGCCTTGTTTTTCAACGTTTACACAACGTTCATATATATATCACTTTTGAGGTATAGAAATGATGCATTTACAGGAGAATAATCGGATCCTGCATCAATGATATGCTCAATATTTCAATGCATGATGGACTCCAATCCAGCATACTCAGTGGTTGATTAATTGGTTGATAGCTTTTCAATCAACCATGCCAAATACTAGGTTTCGCTGTATGTTTATCTCTTGTCGTGGCAGAATCAAAGAGAGGTATGTGGTGCATATTTTGGCATCAGTATAAAAGCCTGTGAAATTAACTCTGTTGTCGACAGATTGCAGTGCTCAAAGGTGAACAAGATTCTGCAACTTATTTTATCCAAATAATTGTTGTCATCTAATAATTTGATTAGTTAACTTGACTGCACTTCTGAATAAAATAATCTAATTGTGTTATCGGAATAAAATCATCTAAATGTGTCACCTAATATTTTATCATCGGAATAAAATCGTGATCATCTAAATGTGTTATCTAATATTTTATTAGTTATTAAAAGTACACCTTGGGAATAAAATAATCTTATTATTACCTTAAATTAGCTTGGTCCATTAAATCTATCTATCTATAATATTTATGAACAATCACTATATTTAATGTTATGTCATTTTACTTGTTTCTACCCCCTTGTGCTATTCATAGACATTTACTTCAACTTCATCTGGTACTCTCCCTTAAATTATCATTCAACTTCTAATTAACAAATGATAACCACAAGATGAAGAGTTCACAGTTCACTGACTGCCACTATATGGGAGTGAACATAGCCACAAGATATTTTTGCATTAAATGGCAGACAAAGTTCACATCCTTAACCTTGTACTAGCGATAATATATATTATCAATCAACTTCTAATTAACAAATGATAACCACAAGATGAAGAGTTTACTGACTGCCACTATATGGGAGTCAACATAGCCACAAGATATTTTGCATTGAATGGCTCACAAAGTTCACATCCACAACAGTGGAGTGAACATAGCCGCAAGATATTTTGCATTGAATAGCAAACAAGGTACAAAGTTCACATCCAAAACAGTGGCATAGAACGAGCTTGAATTGTAACTACGTGAACAGAACCATTCATAACTTTTTACTAGTGAAAAGTTTTTCACTACAGTGCGGTATAAAAGAACTAATTTGAATTGTAACTACATTAACCAAATCATTCACAACTTTTTCTTTGGGGGAATATATTTTCATAATTGATACTAACACACGGCATATTACAAAAATATATATATACAAGGCATGAAACAAAAAACCTTCCAGCCAAAACAAAATCAGGAGCTACAGTAAACACAATTCACAATTCCCATTTTTTAAATTTTATTATCTCTTAAAAACTCAGTAAATATAAGCTGGCATGTTTTTTTGTTGAAATTAATTTCAACTTAAATCCATTTCAACCTCAAATCTATCAAGCACCCAGAAGGCTCAAATTATTCAAGGTGCAACCATTTTTATAGTGCAAGGATTGTACATAAAGAAATTTGATCACTCAATGCTTCAAGACTCAGATGGTCCTAAGCTGGTTATTATTAAGTAAAAAAATTAACGTCGGAAAACAACATTACTCAGATACATCTCATATGCGAATATTACAAAGAATTGTACATAAAAAAAATTTGATCAATCACTCTCGATGCTTATCCAAGATTAAGATCTATGCTGGTTATTATTAAGTACAATTTTTTAACATTACAAAACAACCTTACTCATATACATCTCATGCAAATATTACAAAGGTGCAACCTTAATCGTTTGTTGTGCATCTCCCCCATAATGGCCTATAGAATACGCCTCAACAAATTTCACAAACTAACAAAAGCCCCAACAAAATGACAAAATGGATGCTTTGCGATATGAAATAAATGCAATTGGGACAGCAATATGCAAGAAATCAATCGGCACAGTGATATGCAAAATATGCAACCACATGAAAAAATATACATCAAGTGAGTTTTTTGGCTTTCTTGCCTGGACTTTCATGTAATCGTAGCAAACCCAGCCCATTAGTCATTGTGCTCTGTGAACCCAGCCTAAGCTTACAACTAACGGCCTCAGCCATTAGATGTACTTATAAAAATATCGCCAAAGCAATTTGTAAAACATCTGCCAAACCATATTTGAAAATTTGAATAAACAGCTCATTTGTACAAAGAAAGCAAGCAAAAAAGGCAAATCACAAAATAAAGGTCAAATATAACAGAACCATTAAGGATGAAGATCATTTCAGAACAAACGCTAGCAAGCACTCACAACAACAGGCTACAATATCAGAAATGATAATTAATGATGTCCCATCAATATGTGTATACAATTTTACCAAGTTCAGTTCAAGATCAAATTTTAGTTGTTGCATGAAAATACATTGCATCTTTCGAAAGCAACCTGAAATAGACCATGTAATAAAAAAGAGAAACAATCATAGTTAACACCTTTCACAACCTTGTACAGTCTTGACAGCAAAATACCGCTGTTATACAATAAAAAAATGTGCTGGGAATATACATAGTCAGAGATTATCAGGTTGTATCAAGAAATAAAGATAACAAGGGTATTGAATAAAAGACGCAGCGAAACTCTGTAAAATTCAAGCAGCAGTTAGAAGCATTTCATCACTTCCAAAATTGATAAAGAGACTGCAGGAAATGAAAGTCTCCATAAGTACTAATGTATTGGATACATTTTAATAAAAGCGTGTGGTCGAATCATACACTCGACCCCCTGGGTAAGGTCCCCTTGCTTCATATTCCTGATTTCTGTTGAATGGATGTCCAGCATTACTGTAGTATGGCACTCTGTCCCTGTAAGAATCGTAACTTCCCGGGTAACCTGGATTACCTTCTCCAAGACCAGTACCATGACCACGAGGTTCATGAGCATTCTCATTGTATCCAATCATTGGGCCACCAGCACTATGTTGAAACGGACTTAGATTAGCTTGTTGATACTGTTGTTGTCGCATATGTGCTTCTCGGCGTAAAAAATCTTCTCGATATTTAGCCTGTTGAGCTCGCATTGCTCTTAGCTTCTCTTGGTATTGAAAATTAATTTCTCTAGTGTGCTGCAAATAAAGAAAACACGCAGTTTGGTCATTAAGCATCCATATGAACACAAACGAGAATGTATAAAATCATCTGACTTCGTAATAGTTATTGCATGCGCTTGAATATCAAATAAGATGTATGAGCTTAACAATACTACTGACACTAAAATTTGCTATCTTTCATAGGATAGCCAAAAAATTAGTTGTGTTCCTAAACATGCAAGAAACTTGAAATTAAAACCTTATACTGTATACTGCAATAATGTACACTCGTGCCTATCCAGGATAATATATTTTTTACACCAAGCAATAAATAGAATTCCTAAAGGAATTGTGGGGGAAGACAGGTGAATAGCTTGGTAAGCTGTAATATGAATATTATCAGAATAACAGGTTTACACTTTTTTCTTTGGAAAGAATATGATAAGAATGAATTTGTAACAGCATCGACCTGGTTTCTTCTGAATATCAACTACTGCCATCAGTTAGAAGATTAAAATATAGGGTTATATGGAATACTTACCAAAAATCCATTAAATTATGTAGATACAATCGTAAATGTGGGCCTTGCAATGAAATCTATGAAACTCTTAAATATATATAGATAACCAACTCACTCCAGAGTACTTAATCCTAATTCTGGTCACCCAACCAAACTCACTGTGACAGTTATCTTCCATGGCTGTGTACTGGCATTGTCTAGTTAGATTCATATATGTTATTTAATTCTAGTTTTAAATATTAAGTATTCCTGTAATAAATTTCATTTTTCACAAGTATACTCTCCAGTCTCCCCAATAAATAATTAAACATATTTGATATGATAATCTAAAGCAAGCACTGAGATGTTGATTCAGCAAACTAATAATGTTAATAATACAGTTGCTAGCAATCCAATAGGGAAGAATTACAGACCTCCTGATGCCTCCTGTTTTCCTCATCCTCTGCATCATTTTGATCTTTTGTCAACTTCATAATCTCATCCAGAAATCTCTGCTCAAGTAACTCTAATGTCTGAGGTAAAGATGGGTCTTGATACGCAGCATCCATTTCTTTCTCATGCTCAGAACTTTTCACATCTTTGACCCCTGTTTTTTCATGCTGTGCCTTGGGATCTGGAATTTGACCTTGATAAAAGGGGGAGCTAACTGCATCAGGGCCTATTGAGATCATGTTTCCACTGCCTGGATCAGGAGGACCTTGACCTACAAATATATGGATTCGATATTTTTCAAATTTATACACCAGAGAATAGTAATGAATATGTACACTAGCAGATTAACCTTTCTCCTGTTCATTTTGAAAAAAAACTAAGGTCATTTCTGGTTTCTAACAAAGTTAAGAAAAATTGGCTTCTCAAAAAGAGTAGAGATTAATTCTACCAGCAGAGCATTCCTGGGAAACCACTTCAAGTCTTCAACTTAACTTCCAATTCCAACTCAAAAAATGCAAGTTAAACTATTTGTAGGCACATTCTATAATGTTATTAACCATTTCCAGTTTCTAACAAAGTTAAGAAAAATTGGCTTCTCAAAAAGAGTAGAGATGAATTCTACCAGCAGAGCATTCCTGGGAAACCACTTCAAGTCTTCAACTGAACTTCAAATTCCAACTCAAAAATGCAGGTTAAACTATTTGTAGGCACATTCTATAATGTTATTAACCATTGCATAAATAAAGCATGACCAAATTAGCACTGCAAAAGATATAACTACGATAGATCCATTTTAACCCTTGATCTATTAAGCAGTGAGAGGCATTAAATGATCTATTAAGCAGAGAGAGGCATTAAAAAACAAAGGGATTAAAAAACTTGGGCAAACACCTCTTGGTGCTTAAAACTTTAAAGGTTGAGGGTTAATATGGACCATGCCAGTACTTCCTCGTGATCCATGGATGATAAACAGGGGAAATCATCAGGCCTGATTACATAGCCTAACCCCAAGGGTATCAAGAGAGTCAAACCCTTCCTGACCAAGGGAGGAGAACTCAAGTCTGGCTCGTGACCCCTTGAGCTAAACCCTGGGGCTGTGGATTATGCTAGCATGTATGTGTATGTATTATGTATGTATATATCTACATACATTGTATGTCTGCATTTTTACATTATGGTTATTAATGGTCTCACTTTAAAAAATGTTTTCTACAAGATGGACATCAACTTTCTTTCAATTTTGGTTTATGAGAATTACACAGACATGAACACAACACAACATCGCTTCCACCCGGGTTGTAGTAGAAGAAAGCATGAAGATGATAATGATCTATCATTCATTTGCTATAGAACATAATACATGTCAGTCTCTTTTTCTTAGTCTTTTTGGATAATTGTCAACAACCATCAGAAGAGCTTTTGCTTAAAGTCTAAATATTAAAAGCAAACAGGACAATACAAATACTGCATGGAAACATTATCATCTTACCTTCTTTATATATGTGAGGTGGCATATTAGGCCCATTTGGATCAGCTCCTTCCCACTGCCAGTGACCTTCTGCCTTTGAAGACATATAGCGCTGCTCTTCATCCAAAGGTGGGGCATCTGGCCTCCCAGGAAAGGCATGCATCCCAGGACTATGTTGCATTCTCTGGGCGGCAATATGCTGCATTTGAGCAGCAACCAACGGATTGACATTGGAACCACCATATCCACCTTGTCGCCTCATGTTTGCTTCTACTTGCTTTTGACTAAACCTATACGTTCCTTTATAATACCTCTATTAAAACCTGCAGGTAAAATGTACCAAAACATCACCACCACTTAGCATCTAAATGAAAATAGACATTCAGGATCCTTTCTGATATTTGGAATGTGATACTGCCCACTTTTATATTATTTTGAAGGAAGACCCTTACCAAGGATATCAAGGCCTTAGATTTCCTCTCAAGTTGATTCAAAGTCCCTGAACATATACAAGGTACCTTAAATCTGTAAGAATCTGTGTTACTCGAACTTATGCAGAAGTTAGAACCTAGTTAGCAAGTAAAACCTTCTTTGGAAAAATACAAGATTGGTTCTAAGTTCTAACCAACTTCAATCACATAAACAAAACATAAGAAATTTAATCTACCTACAATTAACTATATATAAGGAGCATACAAAAAAAAATGTCAAAGAAACACTACGCAATAGCTGGATGAACCAAGTAAAAGAATACAATTCTTACAGTTCAAAATGAGTTCTAGATGTGCAATTCTAATCATCAAGAGAAAAGCTTACAAATCAACTGTGCTTAAACAAAATGAACTTTATAAAAAATGAGAAACAATAAATTCTAATTTTCACATAGAATTGAATTATAAAAAGGCAGCACCTAACTCATCCTCCTGCAAGAACTTAGACAAAGGAAAAGAGGCAGAATCTTGAAGTAACTGACAGCTATAATCGATCCACAAAATACAATTTATAAAATGATTCAAAAACATTATTCAAAATTTTGAAATTTGGATACTTCACAGATTTAACCTAATACAAGGTGAAGCATTTTTTACAAATTCAAAATAAATTGAATGAAAAGACTTGCCAAAGTTTTCAACAGCTAGGGTTGTGTGCTGCCTCAGATGATGGATAAATCTCAACCAAGTTTGAGCATCAAATAATTAGAAGAATAGCCAGACTACTTGATATGTGCCTCGGGAAGCAACAAACCATATTGATACTATTAAACTTAGCAGTAAGATTTTGGCACTCATAAACTTAGCCTTCTCATTTCTGTCCTATATTTACAATTAAAATAGAATTGAAACACAAAAAATTGCCTTGGGAAGAAACAGCATTTCCACAATGCTTCCAATATAAATGGATGGCAATAAATTACATTAATTTTCATCAATGTACACAAGGCATCAACCCAAAATATTCTTGTCAACAAATGTCAGGGTCTTGCATCATACATAAGTTACCAGGATACAGATATGGATTCAGATCCGAATCCGGATCCAGATACAGATTCGCTAGATTTTTTAAAACCCTGGATCCAGATACGGCAGGGAAAAGGAAAGCACAAACAAATATAAAAATATTTTTTTAATAAATAGGAAAATAGAAAAAAGAAACAAAACTATTTAGGAAACACGAGTAGAACTATAAGTTATTGCCAAAAGAGAGAGTCCATGTACCATAACTGATAATTTGACAAGTTGTGATGTTGATAATTTTAAAAACCATTTCAGCATTGAACTTGAAGCAGGTCATAATAGTGTTTTTGTGAGCCACAACCACATGTACCTATCAACAGGGAATAAAGTAGTTTTCTTGAACACTATGTCAAGACTACAGAACAGTGTAGGTGAAGTGAGCAACAACATAGTATATAAAGATAGATCAGCTCTTGACAGCAGACCTTGACCATAAAGATATATGAATATCAAACAAAAACATTGAGAGCAGACCTTGATATTGATATATCAGAGTTCAAGAGTACATCTTGACATAAGGATAGATCAGACCTTGAGCAGGAATGGGGTTTCCGCTTTTAGCCATTAGGTGTTTAGGGTTTTTTAAGTTTTTCATTAAATAATAAATTTTTGAGGGTATAAATGGGTCATAGAAGCACTGGAAGTTGCACGATCCATTTGAAAATTTCAGGAATTGTTTGATTTTTCATAGGATCCATTCAAAAATTTCAGGAATTTTTTTTATTTTTCACAGGATCCGTTTCATGGGACCCGGATACGTTTCCTTCTGCAGGGGATCAGTTTCCATGGTGGATCCGATGCGGATCCGATCCAGATACGTATCGGATCCGTAGATCCACGGATCCTACACACTGGGGTGGTGGATCCAGTAACACAGCATCATACAGACCAATAACATAGTTCAAGTGGAAAGACAAATAAACAAAGCTTTAAATTGGACATGCAGAACTCTATTAAGCCATAGCAAACTATGCATGCCATCAATAGACTACTTGAAGAGGCAAAACAACAGCCAATCAAACAAGCATATTGTATAAACATGACCATGTACATTTGGCAGCTGTATAGGTATTCTCATAATGTGAATTCACCTTTTAAATCTATTAACCCCCAAGGAATCGCACATTGATTGCCCAATATCACTAGTAGTAGTTTTGCTAACAAATTTTGCTAGTCTTCAGAGTCTTCTAAAATTCAATAATGTAAATTCTAATCATCAGATTGTTAATTGCTCCCTTGGTTTCTCTTATATTATATGCTTATAATGTTGCAAGATACCCCATCTGTAAGCTGGAGAAGAGGCAATCACAGCTGTTATGTTTTTAAGTTTTTAACCATACTACAGTGCATACCAAGAATGAAGAAACCAGTTACCTAATGCAGGTGCATACTAAAAAAACTTCTCGTTGATTTACAAACAACTGGTCAAGACCTCTGACCAACGAATCATGTTCAGAAAAGAGAGGCAAAACTGGTTCCAGCAAATTGGACCATAAATATCAAATAGATGTGTGTTTTGATATCTAATAAGCCTCTTAGGCAGGCTTTGTTCTCTTAAGAAGCTATATGCAAAACAGGTGCTTCTGAGAGCATCAACTCAGAATCCTCTCATTAAAAAATGCTTCAAAAACTGTATCCAAGCTTTGGTGTCTTTGCCATTCGGTGTCTTTGCCATTGCTTTTCAAGAATAAATTCTTATGATTTGGATTTCATTGGGTTTCTCTGTATTGAATGCTTGTATAGATGTTCCAAAAATGGATATCTGATGCAAACAGAATATTTGGGTGAAGATGTAGGTAGAATTTAGACTTGCATTATTGTCTGACAATTTCTACTGATCTTCAATGATATCCTCCAAATATCAAAAGAAAAATTTCTACTTTATAAGTTCACACCATATTTTATAAATTGTTGCATTTCTTGTTATAATCAGTTTCTAGCAAGCATGTAGTTGTGAATTATTATTGTACATTCATTTTGTGGTGCCCTTAAACTCTATGGTGGGCTTTTACTCCCAAGAATCTACTTATAAATATCAAGATAAAAACAAAACATCTCACAAGCCTTGGTAAGTAAATTAGTAATTATGTAAAAGGAAGTTCTGAGATTTGTAAAAATATGTCATTCATGCTATTCATTCTAGCTCTTTCTATTTTGTTCAACAAATTTTGTATGCATTATTTCTCATTTTAAACATGACAGCTACTTTAACAAGGAAATCTAGCTAGGCATACCAAAAGCTAGGGATGAATATGCCCATGTAAAGGGTCTTCAAGTTTGAAACTGCTTATTGCTCCAAGTACAGGGTATAACTATTCTGCGAAAATCATTTGAGAACTAGTTATGAAATATTGAAGCTTAGGGTTTAAACATAACTCTGTGGTTATTAAGCAGCCACATTCTTTCAGTAGCTTGGGATGTCCACAACAGCCACTTAGAAACTCTCAAATCAACCTATTTGCTTGTTATTTCACTCACCACAATCCCATGAACCAAGGTATTTCTCTCAATCACCTTTCCCAAAAGAATCCAACATAGCCATTAAAAAGGGAGGTTGCGTAAACAGTAAAAAAATATTAGTTCACCCCTGCATGTCTCGAGAGTCTGGAGCAGGCCCTGCCCCTATGAGGATGGGGCTTGCACCCAGCCTCATTCCTCCGAAACTCATTCCATTTAAGTGGGACAAACCATATAGAAAACTAGTAGCCGGCTTAATACTGAGTCAACCTTGCCAGTGAACCAACACCCCACTGGCAATAGAACCCACTTTCGCACAGCTAGAAGACAGCAAGCTAACTACCAAAGAACCAATGAGCAACAAGAATACACCAAATGCAAACCACAAAGATGACTGTAAAGTGAACACATTATCATATCAAAGGTAAATCCCATAAATCAAAACAGAAGAATCAATCCCTAATAAACCACCATTTGAATGTTGAACCAAATACTCTAAACCAAACAGAGATCCTAAGCTCATCTTATTAAACCCACATATGGCACAAATATTTAGATATAAATGTCTACAAACAAAATCAGTACCAGAGTGGGCTTTCATTTATGCTTTCAATGAATTTCAATAACAATAATAGCAGAAATATTTTCGTTAGTGGCAAAAATAGCAATATTAATATACTAATTTGTTAGAAAAACTAATACTAAGTTGAAAGTTGAGATGAACTACAGACAAGACTATGAATAAAAGAAGATGCAAAGGGCAGAGTAGTTATTAATCTTAATTTTTCTGAAGAAATGCAGACCATTAGCCGTTGTTTTTATCTTATCTTCTCAATAGTGGGCTCTTTAATACTGTGAGCCAAATGCGCCAAAAATAAATTCATTTCAGCATAAGAATAGAGTAAAGACACGCACCGGAGAGCAGCTGCTACGCAGTAGAAATCACAGCTTCTGGATGCACAGTTGCGAATGAATAGGTCCACGGTTCAAATCTCCTAACCGTCTCTGGTAACAGAACCACGAATTACGCTAACAAGGAATAAAATACAGGACCAAATGGACTGGAAACATCCCCTGGTGCTTATGCCTCGCTATAAATTGCATCCCGTGGTGCTTGATGTCTCGCTATAGATTGCAATTTTGAGATGCTTTAGGATCCGGCTATCAGACTTAGGTTGTTTTAGGTTTCGTATATGTAGACTTGCTAGCATAGCCTGTGGTCACATTAACGTGCTTACTGATGAGGTAACTTAATATGTCGGCAAACCCATATTTTTGGATGCACATTCTCCTCCAATTTTTGCAAGCATTTTGATGAAAGCCATTACTTTATTGGATTGATGGGATTTTTTACCACCTAATTTTACACGGTTTCATTTAAAAGGTCATGGAAGCTATTAAATTTTCAAATAAATTAGCCATCGTGGTAGAATTTTGTCTTGCTAAATAATAATAATAAAATATTTTCAAAATGTTAAGTTGGGTTCTTTAGTGTGAGAGGTTGGATTGAGTTTTTCTTTAGAGTAGGAATAATGTGATCATATTTTTTTTTTCATTAAAAATAAAGGTTTCTATGTGTAAGGGATGGGCAAGTTTTTTGGACATGTTCCGAAATAATCAAGCGTCATGTTTTTTTAGGGAGAAAAAAGTTCAATTTTTTTTAATTAGAACAAAGGACATGTTACATGTTAAAAATGGATCCATGGTATAGTGAAGTTTAGCCAGTTATTGAGCTAGAGGAAGCTCATGAGAGTCGAACATATGACCTTATGGGGACTAAACCCCACACAGGTCAGTCTATATATCTACCCACTGCGAGCTACATTGATTCAGATGGGTATAGGTGGCGACCCACCTATTCCACTGGCTCAAAACAGTTTTCCATTTTGGCAATTTTTTTGTAATTTTTTACGGTTTTTTGAGTCATAAACATATGAGGTCATTTTGAGGCCTAAATGACAATTTTTTAATAATTTGGGTAGTTAAATGACATTAATCGAAAGTTGTAAAGCTCAGATAGACCTTTCCAATAAGCTGTCAAGCGCCCCAAACGGAGATCATATGCAAAAGTTGTGACCTCGAGCAGCTCATTGTTCAACTAACCACCTTGGGCCCGCAAACTTTATGACGATTCATCTCCTAGGGTTAGGTTTAGGGTTTATGCCTCTCCAAGAATTTATGATAAAAAAGGCCCTTCGACCTCCTTTTGTATTCATCTTGTCATGAGTGAGCGTAGCTGACACATCTCTTCTCGGAGATTCAACTACCATCGTTCTAGATGCTTTTGTTTTACAGTTTGTTATGTGTCATTCATTTATTAGAATATAAGTTTACTGCGTCGTTGTGTTTATTCCCATATGTGTGTGTGTGTGTGTGTGTGTGTGTGTGCTCTTTCATTTTGTTCTCACATAAATCTGGATCAATGGTATCAAAGCCTTCTGCTCTTGTGATTGTTAAATTTTGGAATGCACAACATCACAACAATATGTTTTGAATCATGTGAAATTCCAACCTAGATCTATATTACTAGAGCAAACTTCACTTAGAATTTACCAGAGATAGATAAGAAAATAAAAGAAATATGAAGAAAATATTAAGTAGAAAACGAATGGGCCATGGGAATCCATCTCTATGGATTACATGACAATATTACCTTCAACTAAGCATGGTAATGGCTGTGTGTTTGTGGTCATGGATCGCTTCTCTAAGATGACCATTTTGATAGCTTGCAAGAAGAGCATCTCTACCGAAGCCATTGTTAATCTCTTCTTCGAGAATGTTTGGGTTCATTTTGGGATGCCACAAACTATCATTTCATATTGGGATAGCAAGTTCCTAAGAACTTTATGGTATAGTCTATGGTCATTGATGGATACCAAGCTCACCAAATCGACTACCTTCCACCCCCATACTAATGGACAAACAAAAGTAGTCAACTAGATGAGTGTGCATATTCTGAGAATGTACAATTCTAAACATCTCCACACATGGGATGAGATCCTTCATTATGTTCAACATAGCTATAACAGAGCTCTTCATAGCTCTATCGGTCATAACCCTTTTTAGGTGTGTTTGGGTTTCCAACCACTAGCCCTAATTGATGTAGCTTTACCCCTTGCATCCACATAGGAGGAATCTTCCCATGCTCAAAATGAGGTTGACAAGGCCACCATATTTGTTGAATGAATCCAACACATCTGCCAACAGGTCCATGACATTTTGGGAAAGGCCAACACTAAGTATAAACAACGACATGACCGGAATCGAGTTCCACACAAGTTCCAGGTGGGGGATAAGGTTTGGTTGCATTTGTAGAAAGAGAGGCTCACAGAATCCCATCGCAAGCTTCGTCCACTTTGATATGGGCCATACACCGTCACCAAGGCAGTTGATGACAATGCTTACGAATTAAGCATTCATCCATTCATTAGCCTGCACCCTGTATTCAATGTGGAGCTCCTTCGACCATATTTTGCACCACTGTTGGAAACCTCGGACGTAGCAGAACAATTGACACCTATATAGGTTAATCTTGACTGCATGGAACAAGAAACCATTAATCAGATCATGGACACATAGGTTAAGGGCACTTGCCAGCAGAAAATCCAACTATATCGAGTTGTCAAAGTAGGGTGGATCCTCCACAAAGGAAAGTGGCTCATTAAGAGTCAAGTTCAACAAAAGTTTCCCCATTTGATGGGGGTACTCAACGCAATGGATACCATTGCTTCCTAAGGGTGGAGGACTAATCCATATGGGTATAGGTGGCCACTCACCTATTCTACTGGCTCAAAACAATTTTCCTTTTTAGCAATTTTCTAGTAATTTTCTACAATTTTTTGGGTCCCAAACTTCTGGGGTCGTTTTGAGGCCCTAAATGACGTTTTTTGGCGATTCAAGGGGCTAAACAGTTTGCATTAACATCCATTGGGCCCCGATTAAAACTTTTAAAGCTTGAATAGACCTTGTTAAAGGGATATCGAGCGCCATAAATTGAGATCGTATGCAAAAGTTAAGACCCCGAGAAGTTGATTGTTCAACTAACCACCTAGGGGATGCAAACTTTGTGATGATTCATCTCATGGGGTTAGGTTTAGGGTTTCTGCATATCCAAGGATTTATGATAACAAGGCACTTCGACCTCCTTTTGTATTCAGCTTATCACGAGTGAGCGTAGCCAACACATCTCTTCTCAGAGATACAACTACCACCATTTTAGTTACTTTTGTTTTATAGCTTGTTATGTTTCATTCATTTAATAGAATTTGAGTTTAGTATATCATTGTGTTTATTGCCATATATATGTGTATGTGAATATATATATGCTCTTTCATTTTGTTCTCACATAAATCTGAATCATACAGTCTCTCTTACTTATATGCCCACTTTGTCATTCTTGGAGTGACTTGTCTTTGGTATTGGATTCAGAGAAGATGAAATCACATAGGTTAGATGGCATACCTTGTGGGCCTTGTTGACCCAAAAATTTGTTTGGGCCCAACATGATGTTTCTCGTTGTTAAAACTTCCCGTGTCTACAGGAAGGTTGCTTCAAGCAATCTTTCAAGGTACAGTTCATGTTCAAGAGAGGGGTAAGAGCCAGTTTCATTATGACTCTTGTCCACCAAAGAGTATCAATGGGTCAGCTTCAATGAGTAAAGGAAGGTTCATGATGACTTGTCGGAGCAGTAAGGAGTATTCATGAGCAGTTGTTCAGTCATTAAGCCAGGGTTGAAGAGAATTAAAGTGGTTGGATTTCATGTTAGTTAGATTCCCTACATTGAATTTAGGGTAATAAAGTTAAATGGTTGTCATGTTTAAGTATTTTCTAGCATGCTATCACCTTTTGGGACATCTTCAAAACAACCATCAGGGCCATAGTGTTTGACTAAGCCTCGTTGTTATTCAATTAAGTGGAAATCGACCTCATCCGACTTGTTTCAAAAACCCTTCTTTTGAGGCCTTAGACATGCTACCCCTGGGTTATTTGTGATTTTTGAAACACTCTTATTTTATTAATCTGTGTTTCTAGGATAATCATGTCAAATTTCAAGAGCTACAAGCACAATTTGAAAAAAAACAGCATTGGCCCCTTTCATTGGTCATTTAGCAGGGCCAACAAAATCCACGTCTTTCAATGGTTATAATACTTACATGTTCACGTTTCAAGAAATTAGATAGATGTGTCTTATATGATTCTAAATAAGCTTTCCAACAAGCCATCATTTGCTTGATTTCGGCACTGCATGACCACATACCAGTCTCCAAATGTTCAAGGCAAAATGGGGTAAAAATGCCAAATGCCCCTTGGGCACAAATTATATATATATATATATATTGTAATTATTGGACGTTTTAGTAAAATGAAAAAAAATGGAGGTGGAGAGGTTCAAACTTGAGACCTCCCACCTAGCAAAGACTTAAGCACTCTTCACTAACTAACATCCCCAAGCGTTGAAATGTAAAGGGAAGCAACTCTAGTTTAATTATTTGGCGTGCATATCAAGTCAACAAGAGAGTGCCACGCACCCCCTCCCATACAATTTTCACTTAGGGTATTTTCCCCTTCCCCATTCACTCCTAGTTCATTCGATCAACCACAGATTTTGCACAGTAGAGATTTTTCAACAATGGAGGTCATGGAGGTGGGGGATTTTGGCAACCTCTATAAAGCCCCAATTCATGGATTTATACATGCACAAATAAGTTTCCATCACTAATTTATCTCAAAAAGTGCATTATTTGCGTTGGTTAAATATTCATAAGGTGGGTTATGACTAGGAATAAAAATCGCATGGTTCCTTTTCTTAGATTTATTGTTAGGAGGTTGGCGGTTTTTAATTTGATTGATGGATTTTACTATGGTATGGGTTTTTTAGCTTACGTAGAAACTAGATTGAGTGTATAAGTTTTTTTTTTAACCAAAAGGACTAATTTTTATTTAAATTTTTTTTGATAAATAATAGTTTGGGCCTTCACCCAATTAAAAACTTTTTCTGAAAAAACCAGATCCTTACATCCAAAAATATTTTTAGTCAAGGAATGGGATGCCTTAAACAAGGTCCTTCATTTACTCTTAGCATTCCTGGAGGAAGAAGACAACCCTGATTTGCTTTGAAATCTGGCAGCCTATTCAAATCACGAAGAATGTGGTAAGAGGTCACTGAATCACAATCTATCAAAATGAAATGTAGCCTTTGCATGGTCACATTCAGATTGAGGTTTATTGAATAATGAATCGGAATTTAGAATTTTAATGATGATTTCAGAGTCTCCAAATATTTGCAAGTTTTTATGTCCCGCTGCCTCTGCAAGTTGACAAGCTTTTAGAAGAGCAAATAATTTTGTCTGATTATTTGTAAGTTGTCCTACTTCCCAGCTGAAACTTGTTTCTAACTTTATGCTTGGATAGAAAATCAATCCCCCTGCCCTGGATTTCCCCAGGTATCCTTTTGACGCTCCATCAAAGAAGATTGAGACTTTATTTTTGATTTGCCACCATTCTGAAAATTCCTTTTTTGAAAGTCTGACCTGCCAAAATGGTTTAGTTACAGGCCTGCTTAATCCCATCTAGATTTTATCCACTTGCTTCGAGCCACGCCATTTCTATTCAGCTTCTGGTTTAGTTCCATCAATTTGATGAGGTCCTACTACTTCCAAAAGAAATGCCTTAGCTTTTGATGATACAGTTTCTGGTTTCGGGGTTTTGTTATTAAAGATCGAGTCATTTCTAGCCAACCAAATTTTCCATCAAATAAATTTTGGAATGGCTTGCCAGATTTTTCTCCACGCATGACTAGAAGGAAGGGCACCCGGATACCTTGACTGCCAATTTTTAAAAAGAGTGTCAGGTTCAACATTTACAGGATCAAAAGCATAAGGCAACCCACACAACACAAGAGACCAGACTTTTTTAGCAAAAACACATTCAATAAAAATATAAGCCGAGGATTCAGCAGCTTGATGACAGAAGCAACATCTGAATGGTCCTAAGAAACCTCTTTTTAATAAGTTTTCTTCAATTAATAATTTCTTATGCATAAGAGTCCAAATGAAGAAAATGGTTTTTGGAATGCTAGGAAGATTCCAAACCATCTTCCAGAAAGCTGCGTTGTGGGAACAAATGGAGGCCATACAACAAATATGCATTGAATCCTGTAATCGTTTGAAACCATTAGCAGTAGAGTAGAATCCATAGTTTCCCCATCCCCACAAGTCTTTGCATGAGTGATGAACTGGAACCTTGCCAGCCAGCTTGCCCAGCAACGATTTCAGATGAGCAAAAGAATTGGGGAGGTCATGATCTGAAATGTTTGGAAGGGACCACACGTTCCAGTTTCCATTTGCATCCCAAAGGAAAATATCAGCCAATTTGAAGACTCCTTTATTAATCAGCCAATTCTTAATCTCACTAATGCAAATATCAAAATTTAAAGGAGCCTGTCCATTAATTGTGTCATCCCACAGCAAAGTCTGTCTGCCATTGCCTAGAATTCGATAAAGATGTCGAACAAAAAAATCAAAACCTTTCCTGCATAAATTCCTGGTAATAGAACCTTTGGGGGTATTTTCCATTTGCAGATTTCTTAGATTTTCTCCATAAAGGTATTTTTTCCAGAAAATATCACTTACCGATGTTTTTTATTAGAAAACAGTTGTCATAGCAATTTGCTTCCCATTGCTATGTTCGATAATCCAGGGTCTTTGATTTGCAAACCTCCTTCAAGAACATGTTTTTTTACAATTTCCCATTTAACTAGATGTATTCGATTATGATTTCTTTTGCCACCGCTCCAGAGGAAGTCTTTGATCAGTTTGGATATATGTTCCATAATCACTTTTGGCGCTAGAAGAAGAGAATATTGGTAAATAGGAAGAGATGAAGGAGCTGACTTTATCAAAATAACCTTTCCCGCCTTCGTAAGCCAATGACCACCCCACGAAACAATCTTTGCTTTAATCTTGATAATGATTTCCATCCAAAGGGAAGGATTATTTTGACCCATAGTTAATGGAAGACCCAAATATTTAACCTTGTCCCAAGAAGCATATCCTTCAAAACCCAAAATCTGATAAATTTTTTCAACTTGTAATTGATCTACATTCCATCTGAACACTGCACTCTTTCGGTTGTTGATGAGTGCCCCTGAAATAATACATAATTGATGCATAATTTCTGAAAATACTCTTGCCATTTTTAAAGAAACCCCTCCCAAGAGCAAGGTGTCATCCGCAAAGAGGGCATGGTTAATACCTTCAACTTCTACTACTGAAGTTATGCCTGGGATAATGCCATCGTTTTTCCCTGTTGTTAACTTCCTGCTTAAAAAATCGACCATGAGAATGTACAAAAATGGCGATAGAGGACAGCCCTGGCGAAGGCCCCTAGTAGCTTGAAAAAAAATTGTTGGTCTGCCATTTACTAATGGCGCTATCCAAGGTTTGTTAATTCAAGCTTTTATCAAATTAATAAAGGCAGAGCTACATCCAAAAGAATGGAGAATTGAGAAGAGCTAGGAAAGCTTTACCCTGTCAAATGCATTTGCCATATCAAGTTTAATAAGCATGCCCTTCTCCTTCCGATGAAAGTTGGAATGCATAGCTTCCTGGACTTAAATTACATTATCTAGAATATGTCTCCCTTTTACAAACCCGCCTTGAAGAGGAGAAATCAATTTCCCAAGCAGAGGTTTAAGTATGTTAGCTAATAGCTTAGAAAGGATTTTATAAGAAGCATTGCAAAGTGAAATGGGTCTGAATCGATCAAAAGAAGAAGGATTCGCTTCTTTAGGAATTAAAGCAAGAAAAGTGGAGTTTGTGCAGCCACCCACTTTGGCTTTAACCTAAAATGCTTTTATCAACCGGAGTAAATCTTTCCTAATTACTGACCAGCAAACTCAGTAAAAATGAAAGGAAAAACCATCGAGGCCGGGGGCTTTATCCGGCTCCATGGACTAGATAACATCAATGATCTCTTGCTCAGAAAAAGGCTTCATTAACTCACCATTTTCTTCCTCGCTCACCAAACTAGGAATGTTGGACAAAAATTCAGAGGAAAAATCAGAGATAGAGGAGCCATCATCCCTGAATAGGTTCTGAAAACACTCTTCAGCCATTCCTTTAACTGAATCTCCAGACATAGAGGATATTTCTAAGATATGGTTTTGAGAAAGTCTGACTCTACACTGCTTGTGGAAAAAAGAGGTATTCCGATCACCAGGTTTCAACCAAGTACTACGTGACTTTAAACTCCAGTATTCTTCTTCTCACCTAAAAGCTTGAAAACAATTGAGCTGAGCTTTTTGCTCTTTTTCTAACAAGGCGGGAGTAATGTTTGATTCTCCCATTTCCAATTGAATTTTCTTCAATTTTCCCAAAGCTTCTTTCCTTTCACTGATTGGATTTTTTTTAGTGAGCTTAACCCAGTCTTTTAACGCAACTTTGGTATTTTTGAGCTTCCTCTTCCAAACAAAGCTCGGCGATCCAACAACTATAAGGTCCCATGCCGCAGTTAAAGTATTCATAAAACTATCTCTGTCTTTCCACAGTGGACTGAACAAGAATGAAATAGAGCCAAGGTCCTCTTCATCTTCGATCTGCATCAAAATCGGCTTATGGTCTGAGGTTAATTTAGGCAAGATACTGGTGGAAATGACTTTTTTATCTAACGGCAGAGAACTCTGCACCAGAAATCGATCCAATTTGGCGGAGATGTTTGCTGCTCCAATTCTGTTGTTTGTCCATGTAAATATTCCTCTTTTTGGCTTAAAGTCAATTAACTCCCACGATACTATGAGATTATCCACCAATTTCAGCATGGGATCTCTCCCATAAACACCTCCAGATTTCTCTTTATCGTTCAATATAATATTTAAATCACCTGCCACGATAATGTTTGAGAAGGAGTTAGCAACAAGAAAGGCTGTCAGCGTGCTCCAACATTCTCTTTTTTCCTGTGAATTGATAGGCATGTAAAGGTTGAAGAGGCAAAACAATTTCTAACTTGGAGTATGTCAAAGTTTTGAGAAGATCTACTGCTGCGTTGAGAGAGATTGCTCCAGAGTAAAGACATTTTCTGTCCATAAAGTGGCAATTCCACCAGCGGTGCCTCTGCACTCATAGCCTTCCCTACCTTCATTTTCCATTTCTTGTTGCTTATGGAAAGAATACTATATTCGTCGATTTTAGTCTCTTGGAGCAGAAGAATGTCTGGAGAGGCCATTCTTATATGATCATTAACAACTTCAATTTTCAACGGATTGTCGAGCCCTCTCTAGTTCTAAGAGACGAAGTTCATTATTTGATGGATGGGGGAGGGCCTCCTTTTAAAGGTTTGGCCCGAGTATTCTTGTTGATTGACATCTCTATAGTGGCTTGGCTCCCTTGCATCTTAAGATGCTCGGCTTCTTCCTCCCAAACCATCTTATGAGATTTTCTCCCTTTTTTGGAGGACCTCTCAAGGGGATCTTCATTGGATGAACCAGAATTGTCCATAGGTTTCTTTTTTTTTGCCATTTTTGCATATGTGGGAGAATGTCCTTCCACAGGAGAGTTGAGAGGCTCAGCATAATCTTTTGCTTCTTCACTTGACTGATTTTGAGGTGGAGGGACTTCTCCCTCTTCAAGCACTGAGAGTACTTGATCTTTTGGGATGCTCAATACTTTAAAATTGTTTTGAGATGATATGTCCTTCATTGCTACTCCATTTTCTTTTTGTTTTTCTCGGAGGGATTGCTGCCCTTCCCCACTTATCCACTTTGTCCCTTAGATTTATTTCCTTGCTTTGCTGAAGTAGTTTTTTGAACTTGAGTCCATTGATCTCCCTTGGCTTTGATAGCTTCTTCCTCGACTTTTTTCTTACAGGATATGGCAAAATGCCCATATCCATTACAAAATCTGCACTTAAAGGGTAGTTGCTCATGGTCAAGCTCTTGCACATGAGACAAATCTGCAACTTTTAGATTAATAGCTTCAAGAATCCCTACCTCCAAGTCCACTTCGACACATATTCTGGCACAAGTATATTGATCTCTTCTATCAGCCCTGCTAATATATTTCCCCAAAGTGTTTGCTATAGCTTCTAAAGATCCCGAGTTCCAACAATGGAGAGGAAGATGCAGCAACCTAACCCAAACAATAACAACAGAAGGGACATCTTGATTCGGAACAAATTCTGGAGTCCACTTGATCAGGTAGAGCCCTTGAGGACCCATGAAATATGGCCCATTTCTAAAGATTAAGTCTCTATCAGCTGAATTTTCAAAAAGAAAGAGATAATATCCCTTACCTATCAAATTGTTGCATATGCCCTCTGAGATGAGAGGTTTCCATTTCCTTTTTACCCACCCATTGATTTCCTTAGGGGATGGCCAAAGCTCAGTGAATTGGCCAATGAGACCCCGGTCATCAATATTTAGGGTTGTTTGGCACGGTTGATCCACTGGAATATTTGTTGTAGGAATATCGTCAAGCTTCTTAATGAAAGACTGTTGGTTCTGAATTAATTTCAGCTTACTGCCTGAAGCTGCCAGTTTCCTAAAGGCATCGAGATCAGGGGAAGAGGAGGAGCCCCCTCTATCTGCCATGGCCTCAAAACAGAGACTCAGAAGAACTCAAAAGAAGCCACCAAGAAAAATCAAGAAGCTAGCAACCCTTCAATCAATAAAAGATCTTAAATAGCAAGTCCTCTTTGATAGTAGAGGAGTAAAGGACAACTCCCCACGAATTGGAAGGCAACCAGATATTCCCAGAATAAGAACACATACCACCCACCACCAGAATTGAAAGAAATCCTCCAAATACCAAATCACCAGGCAACGGTCTTGGATCAATCCAAGAGACAGGCTCGACCTCCCCAGACGCCGAAATAACTCACGATCGACTCAGGAAGAAGGACTCCAAAGAGAACACTGAGTCCAGACACCTAAAGTGCAGCAGTAGGACACCGAGACCTCCAAAAATCTAAAAGCTGAAAGCCGAAGAAGCAGAATCTTCTTGGAGCGAAAAAAATTCAAATCGCATTTTTGCAAGAAATTAGCATTAGTATTGAGTGTATAAGTTTTCATATATGATTCTTATGTAAATTAATTTAAATCTAGTTTTATTTCTTGCTTTAATTGATGACTTGGGTGCTGAAGGTTTTTTAGATATTCTAATTGAGCTAAAATTGAGTTGTGGACTTTTGTTTTAAAGAATCACGTCCCTAAGTATTTTTATTCTAGTTCAAACCAACATCAGGGGGTATACGTACCATTTGAGCTTGGAACCCTCATTTTGATTCCAAAAAACTTGTTTTCAAAGTCAAATCCTATGATCTAGGTATTTTTCTAAAAACATAGGTTCCTCCCTAGGGATTTTTTTGTTTGGGTTTGGGTTTGATTTTATGTATGGTAGTTTTTGAAATGATGAAAGACCTCAAATAATGAAAATTTGTTGGTGAAATCCTACTAAATTTTTGACAAAATCTCTCAACCAAGGTTGTCCACCAATTGTTTGACAAAAGGCCTTAGCCAAAATTGCCATAACTTCCCCATTCAGGGTCAGAATTCATCCCAGAATGACACCACACGACCAAAATACATAGTAGAATGTATGTACATAGAGTATTCTTAGAAATTAATCTTTGTTATTTAATCAAATTCATGAGAGTGAACGTGACTATGTTTACCCTTGGAATTAATGCCCATTAAAGGCAAAGTTGGGCATGTTAAAGGGATTTTTTTTCCATTAAGAGGATATCTTTAGCTACTACCATGATCATAATTAACAACGTCCAAGTGGTATCATTTTCATTCATATTTTAGTGTTTTCACTCAATTGGGTGATTCGTCCCCAAACCAATAATTGAGCAATGCTTTTCTAGTGCCAGATATTGCTCGGGTTGAGCTTGATTTGAGCCAAACAAAAGGTATTATGGCCTTGATGCATTATAGGAAGCAAGGGGTTGAGTTTTTAGTTTGAAAAGTGCTTGAAAAATGAACATTTTCTCTCATTTAGACCATCGATGCCAAGATCCCCCCGCCCTCCAAAGCAGGGTTGAATGTTACTCGACCCCTTTTCTCAAATGTCTTATCATTTCTAAGACATCATAATATTTTATTTCATGAAAAAGGAAACTATTTGTTTTTTAATTGATTTTGAAAAGTCAAAAGTTTGTTGGCTTGTCACACTTGTCACATTCCTAAAAGTGACATGTGTTATGTAAGCCCTAACCCTAGCCTCGATTCCAATATAACGAGGAGGGTCTTTTGTAACTATTTAAAACTTGAAGGAATATAACGAAGTGCTTCTAGTTTTCAGTCAGGGGTCTCAGAATACACTTGCTTGTTCTCGCTTATATTTGTTAGGATTAGTTTGTATGCATGATGAGGGTTGAGGGACAATTATAGTTGCTTAACGTTAGCCATTTGTTATGGGATTGGTTAACTAGGTGTTATTTGTTGTTTCCTTGGGTTTCTTTGATATTTCTTAACTCTTAATAGTTGTAGCTTTTGTTTGTATGAATCATTGTGCAGGTTTTCTGATTTAGGAGAAGTAATTGTATACTTGGTATTGGCAGTTTAGGGCATCCATTTAGTCACCCTATTTTGGTTGGTTGAAAGTGGTCAATGCCTCCCCCTTCTTTCTTTCCATGCATATGTTATGTTTATCAATGGTTTCCCTACAATAAAAAGTTGACAATTCTTGGTTGGTTTGCCTTATTATGGACAACCATAGTCTTTGTTGTGTGTTTCTTTCATGTTTGTAATACTTTATTTCTTTTCCTTTTTTAGTACTTAAAATACAAAAGTTGTTGCCCAGTTTAAGGCCCTTTACTTGGTTTTCCTAGATGCTCTTTTTAAGCGTTAGGGAACTATCTGAAGGCCTGTTTGAGGGATTAGGCCAAACGGGGCAGCGAACAAAAAGTGTTAGATAACCTCATAAAATCAGTTATTTTGATTTTTTTTTTACCTACGTGTTGCTAATATAGTCTCACACACCTCACAGTCATTTTAGTTATCAAGATACAAAATTTAAATTGGTGTTTATATTTCATTTCAATTTCTATATCATATATTATTTTCATTTTCATATATCATTTCAATTTTATTTTGTGCAAGTAATATTTAAATTACAACCCACTAATCCAAAAAATAATTTATGTTCCTCTTGCACATGGTGGATCTGCCAACCCACAAAGGACTTCAACCCCATTCCTTGTGTTGTTGTGAATAGATTAGTTGTAGTAGTATTTCATTTTTCTTTTACTAGTGCCACGACACTCAAGTCAAATGCTAAAGGCACATAACCAAGAGAATGGGTGGTGGTTGGGTCCACCTACCATCATATATACCAGGTTAACGTGTTTAGTATGAAAGATGAACCGAAATTAAAACACACACAATGAAAACACGGATTCATCCCTAAACAAAACTATCAATACAACATGCAAAACACTATTTTAAAACACACACAATGAAAACATGGATTCGTCCCTAAACAAAACTATAAATACAACATGCAAAACACTATATATATAGTTTTCTCTCTCTCTCTCTCTCTCTCTCTCTCTCTCTCTCTCTCTCTCTCTCTCTCTCTCTCTCTCTCTCTCTCNGGGACACACTTATGAAAGCAAGACGTGATCTCGCCACATAGACTACTTGGTCCTTTTCATTTCAAGCAAATTGACCAAGGGACACACTTGTGAAAGCAAGACGTGATCTCGCCACATAGACTACTTGGTCCTTTTCATTTCAAGCAAATTGACCAAGGGACACACTTGTGAAAGTAAGATGTGATCTCACCACATAGACTACTTGGTCCTTTTCATTTCAAGCAAATTTCAATTATTATAATACTCAGAGTCACAACTAGGGAATCCTTAACTAGGGTGCCCTTGTTGTAGGTCCTTTAAGTGTCAAAGGAGTGAGTCTTCAATTGTTGTTAATTGTTCTCCAATTGATGGTCTTGAAACAATGACTAGCTCAACCTCATTGAGTCTCCTCTTTTCTTGAGTAAGCTCGGTCAAACTCTCTCGGGGGGGTCCCAAACCTCTTTTTTCTCTCGGGTATCCTTCTCTCTTTAGGGGCAGCTTTAAGAGCTTGAAAGTGGTAGTGACAAGGGAGGGCCAATCACTCTTACTCTGAATCACATGGGTTACTCTAAGTTCTGACCATTTGGTTGTGTGATGACTTACTCCTCTTACACTTAGTAGGGACCTCAACAAGATGAAAGGTGTATGCATGTTCCGGAGACCTTCAAAATTGTATGGTTGTCCTTTTTCATGCTTGATTAATCAACTTAAAATTTGATAAAATACATTAACTGAGTCAACCTTTCACCAGTCCTCACTTCCCCACAACTTGAACCATTTTGAATTGTTACATGTGCCTGAATTTTCAAGAATTAACTCACATAGCACAATGGCCACCCCAGGGTTTTTATACAGTTAAATTAACAACATTTTCCATGGTTATAAGGATGACAAATAAATTCTTGAAACAGATTCCGTGACCAACCTTGTTTCCATTCACTTGGCTCACTTCCCATAAACTATTAGACTTCCTAGGAGTTATTTTCAAGATAAAACACTAATAAATTTTAGTGTTATACCTCAAGGTTCACATATAATAATCTCTAAAACACATAATTATGTAGTTGTTATAGGTGGTTCTAGGCATTTTATGATAAGTATATTGCTAAAATATTTATTCGGGTAAGTTTCATGGGCTTCAGTTGACCTAGGAGTCAAACCTTGATTACTTTCTTGCACTTAAAGTGGGCTTTATGTTCGATGTTCACTCTTTTTGTTTGCTGGTCCAAAAAACTAGCAAGCTATTTTTCCACTTATCCTACTCATTTTCACAGTTTTTGGCATTTGGGCCATCCCGAAAGTTCTTAGAGGTCAAAAGGCATTTAGGGTGATCCGAATAGGGCTTGTTTATGAGTCCCTCACCTCTCACTCCCCTACCTTTTACTGCCTCAGACATAGGATCATCTTAAGTGTGGGTAGTCTTTGCCTCATGCAAAGATACCAAAGAGGCTTGTTATTGGCTCAACCGACGAATAGGTTGTATCCATCCTTACGGACGGATGTTGCTTATAACAGGCCCTCTTTAATTGTGATATTTATTTATGTATTGTTCATAACAATGCAAACTATAGTAACATATCCTTATATTGGAATTTTAGTTTTAAATTAACGCTGCATTTTTCTATTTTTCATCTCCCTTCTATTCCTTCTCTCCTCTTTCTTCCCCTGTTCCTCTTTACATTCACACTTGCTCAAATTTATACTTAGTTTGTTATGGCTCTAGGAATATTTCTATATTGGCACTTATGTATTCCTTGCTCAAATTTGAGGCCTTATATGAGGAATTTGGCCCTAGAAAAAGTGTCGAAAAAAGGTATGATCAGAAGGATCTTATTGCTCATTGCACTGAAGTCTTCAAAACACAACTTCATGTTAAATTTGATCCTAAATGGATAACCATGTCCAAAGTTATGACCTTGGGAAATCCTTGCATCATTCATTTTTTTCCTTTTTTTACCCTTCGAAAATCTCGACATCATTCTCCTTTGATTGAAAAGAACACAACTCCTACAAATTATTGTCTTCAAATTGTTGTTACTTAACGAGATCTAGATTCAACAAGTTCCCCTGTGTAATCCATGTACTCTTTTATGGTGATAATCCTTCACACTGGACCAGAAATTGGTTGTACTAACCTTACCGAGTATGAAGGGTCTCCTTATCTAAAGTATGCATAATATTTTCCTTTTTATTTCTCAAAATGGCTTATTTCCAATCCACCTCTGCCTCACCATCATCACCTAAACCATCCCCATGGAAGATATATAAATCATAAATGTTAAATGCAAGGGAAATATCAAGAACAACTAGTAAATTGACCTTGTAAGCATAGTCAGTAATTTTCTTGAGAAACTTGCAAGGACCAATTTTCTTATACTTCAATGTGTGGTAGGTTCCTCTAGGAAACCACTCTTTCCATTAATAAACTATCATCAAATCACCTTCATTGAATACCTGATGTCGTTGGTGAGCATATTTTATAATTTTGTTTTGTTCATTATTGGAATTTATCTTTTGTCTCACGTATTGTTGCAATTGTTTAATGTGTTCTACAAATGCTTCCCCGTCGTCACCGATTTTATCCCCAAGTGGTGGTTGCACCAAATATAGGACACCCATAAGATTTATACCGCTAAGAACTTGAAAATGATATTTACATGTAGATCTATTCACAAAACTATTGTAGGAAAATTATGCTCGAGGTAAAGCCAAATCCCTCTACTTGGGCTTCTCATCGACAATACTCTGTAACATGTTTCCCAAATTCCGATTTAGTACCTCAATTTGCCCATCTATTTGGGGGTGACAAGAACTAATGAACTATAATTTAGTCTCCATATTCTTCCATAAAGTCCTCCAGAGATGACCCAAGAACCGAGTGTCTCTATCAGAGGTAATAGTTTTTGTAACACTATGTAATTTAACATTTTTTGAAAAAAAAACAATTCTTCCACCCTTGATGCATCACTATTTATCTTGCAAGCAATTAAATGATTTATTTTAGAGAACCTATCAACAACCACACAAATAGAGACAATACCTCGATGTGTGTTTTGGAGCCCCAACAAAAAGTCCATGCTCAGATCTATCCATGGGGTTATGGGCACTGGTAATTGCATGTACAACCGTGTATTATGTGAGTGTCCTTTAGCCATTTAACAAATCCTACATCGTGCCACATACCCAGTTATATCCTTTTTCATCTTTGGCCAATAACACTTATCTTTGATTAAGGCTAACATCTTATCCTTTCCAATATGTCCATCCAATCCACTACCGTGAAGTTCTCTGATAATATTTTCTCTCATATAACCAATTGGAATGCATAGTTGTTTTCCTTTGAATAAATAACCATCTTGCATAAAATATTCACCCTAAATAAGATCCACGTTCTTGGAAACTAGATTCTTCAATTGCTCCACAATCTCCCAAAAATAGTTATCTAACACATAGAGATCTTTCAATACAACAAACCTACTTGATTTTCCGTGGTTTTCAAAAGAACAGTGCACCAACTCAAAGCATCTGCAACCTGATTTGTGCTTCAGAAGAAAGGTGTAGCCTTATAAGAAAGAGACCCATTTTGCATGTCTATTATTCAATTTCTTTTGGGTGTTTACATATTTTAATGCAATGTGATCCATAAATAACACAAACGCTTTCGACAACAAATAATGCCTCAAACTTCGCAATGATTGCACAATTGCATAAAATTCTACATCATATGTGCAGTAGCTCTTTCTTACCTCATTCAACTTTTAGCTAAAATATGCAATTTGTCTACCTACTTGGCTAAGTACAACTCCAATACCTATATGTGAGGCATCATAGTCTACCTCAAACACTTTCTCAAAATCTAGTAAGGATAATACATGAGCCTCAATTACGTTCTTCTTTAGAAACTTAATTTTTTCCCCAGCTTCATTGGTCCACTTGAATGTCATGCCTTTGGTGCAATCTGTTATGGGTGCTACAATACTCCTAAAATTTCGAATAAATTTTCAGCAAAAGGCGGCCATCCCATGAAAACTTCTTACCTTTGTTATGCTTCTAGGACTAGGTTATCCTAAAATTGCTTTGCCTTCTCTAAATCCAAAAATACCCAGAAATACCAAACTTTCTTGCAAGAACCTACATTTTTCCAGGTTTGCATAAAGCTGATGTTTTCTCAACGTATCCAATATAATCTTTAAATGTTGTAAATGATCTTATTTCTTGTTACTGAAAACTAGAATGTCATCAAAATAAATGACAAAAAACTTACCAATATAAGGTTGAAGCACAATATTCATCAACCACATGAAGGTACTAGGTGCATTGGACAACCCGAATGGCATCGCCATTCATTCATATAGTTCGTCCTTGGTCTTGAAGGTGATTTTCCATTCATCCTCTTTATGAATTCGAATTTGTTGGTATCCTCTTTGCAAATCAATTTTACTAAAATGTTTAGCTTTGGATAGCACATCCATCATGTCGACCAAGCGTGGTATATGAAACCGATATTTGATGGTAATTTTATTGATTTCTCTTTTATCTATGCACATCCTCCATGTTGGCCCTATGAAAATATAGGCATAATTTTACTTGGGAATATGAAGATTCTGGTTGCACAACAGAAGAGTCTACGAATGAAATAGAAGCTACGACATAAGCATCTGGGAGGGAAGAGCTGCGATAGAAGCAGTTGTGGGAAAAGAGTCTGCGACAAAAGAGAAGTAGGGAAGAGAACAACCGCAATGGAAGGAACCACGACAGAAGAAGAGTACAATGGTTGAAAAGGACAACTCGATTGATCATGGGTAAGAATTGAGTTAGAGCAACATGTGATTTAAGAATAAAGCATCTTTGTATTGTTTGGATGATAGTGCCGATTGTCAATGTAACTTAATGTACAAGAATAGGAATGACAGCCTGTCAGCAAATAGAATAGAGTCGATTGATTACAACATGTAAGAGCCTATAAAAGAGAGAACCCAGGGTGTGTGTGGGTTGGTCTGTGGTTACTCTTGTCTTAGTAGAGTTGTAGGGTTGGAGAGTTGTAGAGAAGAGAGTTGATATAGGATGTGTGTGAATCGATTATAGAGTGAAGGAGAGGAAAACTTCAAAGACCTAAGAATAGAGAACATGGAAGGAGATAAGTCTGTATAGATTGTAGAGAAGATCTAGAACATAGTCTGCAAGCTGAGTGGGCAGATGAAAGGTTCTATATGTTTCTCATGCCAGGTGAAGAGCACCTTTGTGGTTTTTCCCATATGGGTTTCCACATTAAATGTTGTCTCTATGTGTATTTCATGAATATGAATATGTCTATGTTGAATGAAAGTATGTTGTGAATAAGTAGGTCTGAATAGATTGACTAGCATTTGTTTATGAATGAGTTCTTAGATGCACATGTCACGCTGTTGATAGATAGAATATGTGCTAAAGCTTTATATTACTGTTGTAATCTTTGCCGATGAACAAGTAGAGTAATATCTTGAATGGATATAGTAAGGATAGGAAATACACCCCCTGGCTTCGGTTGAGCGAGTTGGTGAGGTACCGTGAAAGAAGAAATCCCCACACAACTGTAGAAACTTGGTTCTATTAGTTAACCATTGAGATATCTCAAGTGAGACTTCATTTGTGTTGTAGGTGTTGTCGACTGAGCCCTACTTTGTTGGGCCGATATCTTAGGCTTTTTGACAGACAAATAGGTCTGAACTTGGGTTGAAGGGAAGGAGACGCAAACAAATGGTTTTGTTGTTGGGATTGTGAATAATTTTGGCGAGGGATGTGTTTTGGCACTCGACGAAGCCAGAAATCCAAGATTGGGTAGAGTTTAAAGCATTAGAGTTTACAAAGGAAGAAAGTGAAGGATCATGGTTGAATCCAACAAAGTGGTTAGAGAGGTACATTTGTATCGATATTCATGAAATTTTATTTTGTGAGTTTCCGATTTTGTTGTATGAGTGGTTGTTGGAGCTAGCAACCCAGTGAAAAATTTTCCAACGAGGAGAACCGACAAAGTGGAGTCCTCAATTGATTCAACGGTTGAAGAGTATTAGCAACCCTATATCTAGGGTTTTCGATTTTTGGGTAGACAATATTTTAGAAGGATACATCATTGAATTTGTTGTCAACACAATAACATCATATAGCGAGGTGGAAAGAAAATTTTTCCAAGGACCTAGAGTAAGATACTTGACATAATTGAGAATTTGGATAAAGATGCTTGTATGTGAGAAAGGGATCCTGGGAATGGATTCCGATGAGTAACGAACTGTGCGTGGAGAACTGGGATATGTCACAAGCGAAGTGTGAGAAAAATCGAGCAGAGTAAGCTTAGATGTTCACTGGTGATAGCGGAACTGAACTAGAAGGTGGACGTCTGAGAAGTGGAAGAAGATTTCAGTTGGGAAAAAGAAGAATGATTGTGACTAGAAGAAGAGGTTGCAGTATGACCAGAGGAGAAGACTACGAGTTGATGTCGCACTTTGATGAAGGTTCTTGCGATGAGGAAGAGGAATACCACCATATAACTGAAAGAGAAGAAGAAGAAAAAGAAGTCTTAGATCCAAAGTACGAGTACAACACACCCACAAACCCAGGTACATTTCCAGAGGTAAGATCCAGAAACTCATCTCATAGTGGGTTTGTCAATATAAGCAATAATAACTATGGGAATAGGAGACAAGAGAGTCCCTCTAGTCAAATTTTTTATGCAATAGTACCAAGGACCAATATAATGGTTGGGAATAATATTAAGTTGTCGATATTCAATGGAAATGGGTTAGAAGACACATAGCCACATTGGTTTCTATGTGAAGCTGTGTGGACCGTGTGACAGGTCCAAGATGAAGCCATCGAGAGGGCTCAAATAATCACAACCCTAAGGGGTCATGCATTAGACTGGTGCATGAAGTTCTTTGTGGTTCCGATAGGAGTCACACAAAAAACACTCGACCAAATTTGAGCAGGACTAATAGACGAATTCAGAAAGCCCAATTCCGAGTTGTAGTGTATTACAGAGATTAAAGAGATTAAGCAATTATCTACAGAGTCTATGTGGGAATTCGAAGATAGATTTGAAAGGTTGATGGCTAAATTAAGCTTCCAGATTTTAATGAAATATAACTTCGAAAGATATTCTATCGTACTTTTATTGTATTCCTCCTTCGAAGATATCCTTGATGTAATTGGTCATGTAAAAGTCATGAGGTAAAACCTTCATTGTAAGTTGGGGAAATAATACCGAAAAATCATTTTATAAGTTATTTTGAGTCTCCCTAGGTAGTTCATCCCTAATTAGAGAAATTGGCCGACCTAGTTAGTTATTTTGAGTTACTCACCTGATGAATATAAATAGGCGAGGCGCCTCTATCATTCTCACACATTTTCACTCAAGCATTTTGCGAGAGAGAGAGAGAAAGAGGAGTTGTATGGTGCAGAAAGGGAACCTATATTAATGTTTTTAGGGTTTTCACATTGTACTTGGTTGAATTTTATAATGAGGAAGTTTTGTTGGGTTTTCTCCCCCATGAGGGTTTCCCAGGATAAATCTCTGTGTTCTTTTGTGTGGATGTGCTTGTCTTTTTTTCGATGATCCTTTGCTTGTGGTTAGATGTTATGATGCTAAATGTTTTTAGATATTATATAACCATTCAAATTATAAAATGGTATCAAAGCCATCCTAAAAGAAGTCTTTGTGCAGCCAAAACACTCCTACAAGTGCAGTTAATGGAAATTAGGGTTTCATGCTTGAAAAATCCTAGAAGGCAAAATCTAGTCATCTTGGAATTTTCACTATAACTCAAGCTTGGAGAAGGATCAGGAATTGAAACTTTGAGAGGCATATGATGAAATCTTGTTGTACCTTGTGTGCAATTTACATCCTCAGATTCACTATAATTTAGGAGATATGATTCCTCCAACTCAGGGTTCCAACCTCTCCCATAATCTAGCCTTAAACATGTGACCTAGGGAGAATTGTTATATATCAGGCTAGGAAAGTCCAAATCAAATTTTGCAAGATGTTGCAGATAGGTTACAGAGTGTAATTTCTATGGTATGAGTTTCAGACCCCCAAAGTTGAAATAGTGACACATGGCAGTTTGTACAAGTTCGCTATACGAAACTAGTCTCAAAACATGTCACCTTAGGAAACTTAACATAAGTTGCACTTGGTGAATCCAATTATGCTCTAACCTGTGGGGTTGGAAAAAATAAAGATAAATATATCTCAGGATGAAGTTTCATACCTTTAGGATCAGAAATTTCTGAGATACAGTAGAATAAAGCTCAGATAATTCTGCAAAAAAAACTGGAAAAAACTAGGGATTCCTATTACGGGCACTTCCCTCGACCGATCAATTGGAAAAGGAGGACTATCAAAATTTCCCTAGGAGGGCGCATCATTCTATGGAATAAGTTTATCATTCTGTATATTTTCATTTTTTTACCTAACACTATTGTCGGGGAAAACTAGGGCATCATATATTTTGCAGTTCTTTCCACACTTTTGGGAAAATAAGTATGTTGCTCAACTCGCCTTGAGGAGGCACATCTTTCTATCCTATCACATATGAAAGTTAACTAAGTTGAAAAATTAGGGTTTCTCTCTCAGTTGAAAAATTAGGGTTTCATTGTCAAACCCTAGGTCCACCAGAACCAGTATTCCATAAAAGTTTTCAAGCAAGCATCAAGTTGAAGCACTTTCATTGATAAGTTCTATCTTCTCTACTTCGATTTGAGGTTATCATGTTTATCATGATGACAAAAAATACCAAGCTTGAGTACAAACTTTAAGGAGTTGAGTACTTTCAAGCATGGAAGCATAGAGTGCTTCTCATACTTAAATAAGCATGACTTGGAGAACTATGTCAAAGAAGAAGTTGTAGATCCAGAGGGAGGGTTGGCTTTCCTCCCTCTCTCTGTCCCTGGACCCAGGTTTAGTCCCTTATGCTTAGCACAACAAATCCCAATATATCATCCCGATGGAGCGGAGCTCAGCCAGCAGCACCTACGACATAGATGTTGTCTCATCCGAGATATCTTAGTTTTATGGGTAACTACTAGAACCATGTTTCCGTAGTTTGTGTGGGAGGGTGTTTTAGTACCTAGGATCTGCACCAAGGTTTCCAACAAAGACCGGGGAGGTGGGTTACTTGTATGCACAATACTTCAGTGCTAAGCTGTGATCCAACCCATCTTTATGCGGCTTAAGTAAATAAATAGTGAACATACAACATAATCATATCCACTAATATAATGTGGTGGTCATGCATTTATCCAATGGTAACACAATAATCCAATGGCAACAATAATCAACCAGTCAATCAACACAACATTCACGCATACAACTAAGCTACTTCAACATTCACACATATACACAACATATATCACGGAAACCCATATGGGCAAAACCCACTAGGTGCTCTTCATCTGGCCTTTAGGAAATAGACGCTCCTTTTGTCTGCACACAAAGTTGTAGACTCTGTTCAAGATCTTCTCTTTTATCTTTACAGACTTTTCCTCCCTCTCATGCTCTTTGATCTTCTCTCTTTCTCTTCCTACTCTACTCTTACTAGTGATCCGCACAAAACCTGGATCGACTCAACCTTCTCTACTTTTATGTGCACTTAGCTGCAGAACCACTACTCTAATGCACTCAGTGATCCAGAGTCATTAACCAAAACTGCCTATCTCAAGTCTAGATCAAGCATCTTTTCCAAGAGTCTATAGATTACTCAAAATGTTGTATCAGATAACCAGTTAAAACCAACTAACCCATCTACATCTTGGGTTCCTTATTTTATAGCCCCATTACAAACTCAATACAGATCCCATACATGCTTGTTACAGACTCTAACACACTAATTACAGACTTCTCTTCAGTCTCTATCCTAGCTGACTTACTATCTTCAGCCAGCAAGTTGTCTTTCCTATTTTAGTAACACATAACAAAAGGTACTATTAGCCTGACTTACAAAGATACCTTCATGCGTGTGGTTTCCACCAGCTCCAGCCGAGCTCATACGCACGATTGTTAAGGATTGTTTCTTTCTCAACATTATGCTTTACTGTCATTTTCCGACCGTTACACTATTTACATGCCTCCTTCCGTTGATATTCTGCCATGTCATCTCATATCTCATTCTGTCCTTCTGTCGTGGCTTACTCATCTGGCGCAAATTCCTCGTCCTGCACCTTCTCTTTGTCTTCTTCTTCTCTTTCCTTCTTCTGTCGTAACATCCTTCCCTTTTCCTTGATGCTCCTTCCTCTCTCGTAGCTCCTTCCTCTTCTCTTTGATGTTCTTCTCCATACTTAGGCAGAATTCTACATGAATTCTGCCCTACTGTCCTGAGGCCCAACAAACCCCCAACGCTCACTTGTGGCTCATCCTTAGCCATGCGAACTACTCCTCCATGGACTCACTTGTGCTGACTTTGGTTTGAAAATCCTCCATGATTTTCAACAACTTCTCTTTCTCCATGCACACTTCTTCTTTTGCTTTCTGCATGTGCCCCACTAGGTTAGAACTAACGTGTTCCGGCATGAATCCTTCTATAGATGTCACTACCTTGTAGACCTTCTAGTGTACATATTGAATTAAGCATGTAACTCTCTCTGCTTCTGCTTGCAATTCCTCTACCTTTTCCTCACGTTGTTGCTGCTAGGTGCGTAACACAGTCATTTGTTGTTGTAATTTCCGCATCTTTGCTCCCTTGACCCTTTTTTGCTCCAAGGGTAATTGTTTCATCTCGTTTCTTATCTTCATTATATTTGCTTCGAACGTAGTGAGCTCACTTGCAATCCTTTGTGATTGCTCATCGTCCATTAGGGCTTCCCAAGTATGGGAGACTTGGTCCACAACCTTGGCACATGTTTGCTCGGCTTCTTCTATTCTTTTCATAGTCTGAGTGGCTGCATATCTTCTGCATGCTAGCACTTCTGGGGGTGTGTTGGGGTCTCCTTTGCTCTTCTAATTGAGTTACTTTTTTCTTAAGGTCAGTCGCTATCTTTCCTAGCCGTAGGAACTTATCTTTCGATGGGACATCTTGTGACATTTCAACATCGTTGAGATTCAAACAAACAAGATTAATGACATTTTTGAGCTTCTGCTTACTTGCTTCTTCTTTTCTTGCTTCTTATATGGTTCTTTGCATTTTGGCCTTGATTTTACTGATAGCCTTTTCTAAGTGCTTCACCTGCTTTTCAAGAGTATTTCCTCTTACTCAAATCTCTGCACCTGCTACTTTCTGTAATGCGTGCACATCCTTTAATTGCATCTTTGAGAAATCTAAAAATATCTGACCAACGGTTCTGTCCACCTCGCTAGGGTCTGGGGTTTCTAATTCCAAGACATCTCTACTTAGTTGTACTTTGTTGGGGTGATATTCTTTGGGTCATAGGGATTCCTATGCTTCCGATGGGCCAGGTGCGTCCTGTGACAGAGGTACCTGCGATGCACGATCTACTGTAGTTTTAACTTCTTCAATTGTTCTCCTTAGTTCAATTATCCTGTCTGTGATAGTGCTAATAAATTGATTCTGTTGCCTGTCGAAGTCGTTGAAACTCGTCTAGACATATTTTTGGAGGGCTTCGACTAAGGTTGTGATTTCCTTGTCATCCATACGAGAAGTATTGGCTTCTCGACAATGGAACCATTTGTTGGCTGTATTCCCTCTCTCTATCCCTAGACCTAGGTTTAGTCCCTTCTGCTCAACACAAAAAGGCTCAAGATATTGGCTCGATGGAGCAGAGCTCAACCAACAACACCCGCGACACAGATTCCATATCACCCAAGATATCTCAGTTTTATGGGTAACATACAAGATAATCATATCCACTAATGTCATTGGTGGTCATACATTTAACAAATGGTATCACAATAATCAACCAGTCATTCAACACAACATTCACGCATATAACTAAGCTACTTCAACATTCACACATACACACAACATATAACGTGGAAACCCATTTGGGCAAAAAACCACAAGGTGCTCTTCATCTGGCTTGAGGAAATAGATGCATGTTTTGTCTGCGCACAAAGCTGCAGACTCTGTTCAATATCTTCTCTTCTATCTCTATAGACTTTTACTCCCTCGCATGCTCTATGATCTTCTCTCTTTCTCTTCCTACTCTACTCCTGCTAGTGATCCACACACAACCTGGATTGACTCAACCTTCTCTACTTTTCTGCGCACTCAGCTGCAGAACCACTACTCTGATGCACTCAGCGATCCAGATTCATTAACCAAAACTGCCTATCTCAAGTCTAGTTCGAGCAAATTTTCCAAGAGTCTAGAGATTACTTAACATGTTGTATCAACTAATCATTTAAAACAGGCTAACACATCTACAACTTGGGTTCCTTATTTTATAGCCCCATTACAGACTCGATATGGATCTCATACATGCTTGTTATAGAATCAATACTAACTCGATACAGACTCTAACAAACTCATTACAGACTCCTCTTCAGTCGCTATCCCAACCAACTTACTATCTTCAGCCAATAGGATGTATTTCCTATTCTAGTAACAAATAACGAAAGGCACTATTGGCCTGACTTACAAAGATGCCTTCACGCATGTGGTTTCTACTAGCTCCAACCAAGCTCGTACCCACGATCGTTAAGGACTGTCGCTTTCTCAACGTTATGCCTTACTATCATTTTTTTACCATTACACTATTTACACGTCTGCTTTTGCTGATATTCTGCCATGTCATCTCGTATCTCATTATGTCCATCTACCGTGGCTTAGTCATATCATGCAATTTCCTCATCTTGCACCTTCTCTTTGTCTTCTTCTTCTCTTTCTTTCTTATGTCGCAGCATCCTTCCGTTTTCCTTGATGCTCCTTCCTCTATTGTAGCTCCTTCCTCTTATCCTTTATGTTCTTCTCCATAATTAGGCAAAATTCTACATGAATTCCACCCTACTGTCCTGAGGCCCAACAGGGAGATGAACACAAAGCACAAGAAGGACTTAATCAAATCCAAGAGGATTCTTTCCATATCCATTGGATCTCACATGTATCATCCTTGAAGACTCTCAAGGATATGTTTGATGCAATAACCAGCTTGTATGAAGGAAATAACATCAACAGGAAGATGACCTTGAGAACTCAACTCAAGGATGTGAAGATGCAAATATCATAAAACATCCAATCTTACTTCACAAGGATCTCTTAGATCAAGAAGAAACTAGAAGCCATTGGATACAATGTCAAAGAATCGAAAGTATAGATTACAACATTGAATTGTCTCCCAAGTTCATGGGAAGCTTTCATTTAAGGGATTTGTTTTATAAGGAATCTCACTTATGGAGGAATGCATGTAAGAAGAAGCTCGTTTGATAGCAAAAGAAGGAGAGATGAATGAATATGACAATCAATCCCTAACAACTCATGGCAAGAAGAGAAAGAACAAGAAGGAAGAACATTCTTGCACGAATAAAAGGACTTCAGAAGAAGGACCTCTCACAACTCAAATGTTTCAGTTGTGATGAGAAAGGACACCTTGTGGAAGAATGTCGCAAGAAGAAAAAATGGAAGGATGATATGATCAAGAAGTACCATTCGATCATGCAGAATGGTGTTTGGAGACCTGAAGGGAAGTTTTGTAAAAATCTTCCAAGTAGATCTACAAGATAAAGCATACAACAAATGAAAGTATCAAGAGATGCAAATCAAGGTTTGTGGTTTCTCTCAGAGAGAGGGAATCTATCATGGCGATACATTGCTCTAAGGACCATACACACCTCTTTAGTGATGAATATTACACTAAAAAATTGGTGTAATCGAAGTAGAAGAACAAACTGAACAACCTCTAGGATTTACGACTCTTTACAGAGAACCACTTATGTGCAGAAGGGTTTGTACAAGCTCAGTATGCACCCATGGGATAGCACATACAATTACATGAGGAGCTTGAGGATCAAATAGAGTGATGGAGATCCCAACCCCCACTACAATATTGAAGATAGAAACATACAAAGGGTGAGAAGCTCATAGATTGGTGCAAGGTAAACTTGCAACAAAATCGAGATGGAGGATCTTGATATCAAGTGACATAGATGGATACACATGAATATTAGTAGCAGAGAAGGCTACTTGTCACTCAAATATCCCAATGTAGAAAGTACAACATGAAAAGGAAGGATGGTGATCCACTTCAGAGGGAGTGACTACGGTAGATCTCAAAGTTTGATAATATTGACATGATTCTCGATATTAGAGGTATATTTTACTTATCCAAGGAAAATGTGTGGTTGAGATAAGGTTTGAGATGTTGGATACACCAATGACATCAAAATTGAGGTTAATATGTGGTCCTACTTTAGAAATAGTTGATGTCATAATCTACAGGCCGAAGACTTGTTCATTGATGTACTTGATGAACATGAGGTCGGATATTTGATTTACTAAGCCGAGATATGTTGACATGGTTGTGACAAAGAAAATGGTGTGGTACTTGAAGGGTAAAATTGAATATGGCCTCATATATGTGAGAGACCAGATGATCTTCCTATAGGAATACAATGACTCTAATTAAGTTGACACTACTACAAATAGAAAGGGCACTCCAATATGTTGTAGAAATAAGACCAATGTTGCTCTCAGTGCAACCAAGGATGAATATATTGAAGTTGAGAAGAAAGTAAGGGAAGATTCCTGAAGTGACGAGAAATATGTAATTTGATCAAGAAGAATTCTATCAATAAATACGAAGATCATACTCTTATCCATTTCAACTTTGGATAAGAAGGGATGCATTTGTAGGACACACATATTAAACACTAATAGAAAGTTCTATGTGATCTGTGGTGTAAGAAGACTTGCTCAATATTCTCAATCATGAGCAAGATAGGCTCAGGTCCTCGGAATCGGACGATGAAGTAGAGCACATTGTTAGAGACTCTAGTAACTTATTCAAGGAGATATAGATCAAGATGGAGTCCACCAAACAAACAAAGATAATTATTCGAGTTGTCATTTGTCATTTCCTATATATCTAGTTGTTCAGTTGTGTAGATATATATGTTTCTAGATCTATGAAGTGTATTATGCATGCTAGAGTATTTTATGTTTTGAACAATTTACTACTCATATGCATATGATGGGTAAGTGGCTTATGGTGATGTACAACATTCCATTGCTACTTATCTAGAATTAAACCTTTTTGATGACATGTTGGGAGTTGCACACTCGTAATAATGTCTTGGTAGAGATGGAAGGAATCTAGAAAGTTACCATATGTATATAAGATATGGCTGAATGTTGTATTAGCTGAAATAGTTGCATGATTATATGACTTATATATTTATGCATAAGAATTTGTCATTATTAATATGTTATGAAATGTTTCTAATCATACAATTGTATTTGACTTGTAGAAAGGATTGTATGCAATCACCTACAAGAGAAGAAATGATGAAGTTGTGGATGTACGATGAAGTTGCGTATGTACAAGAGAAGAATGATGCAGTTGCAGATGCATAAGAGAAGAATGGTAAAGAAGAAGTTGAAGAAGGTAGTTATAAAGCTCAAGTATGTTCCTATAGAGGTACAAGTGGTAGAAGTGTTGACTAAGCCTCTGTCTCGTATAAAGTTTGAATACTTTCAAGATAAGCTTGGAATAGTCTAGAAGGGCCTCCCTCAAAAGAGGGAGTGAAGAAGATGGTAGAAGGATTTTCCGTTGCAGTGGTGTGCTAGCCCAGTCTAGGGTATAGTATGTATGACTAGGCTTGTTGTCTCGAAAGGGTTAGTAAGTTAGACGAGGCTTGTTGACCCTAGGGGGATTAGTATGCCTGGCTAGGATTGTTTGGTCTAGAAGGATTAGTAAGCCAACCAAGGATTGTTTGGTCCCCAGGGAGATTCATCTGTCTGACTAGGCTTGTGGGCCCGAAAGGGTTAGTAAGTTATACAAAATGTCTAGATGGGCCTTTAAGAGAACCCATCGAGGTGCTGCTCCAAATATGGCCAGTGGAAAAGAGGTGGTTTCAATATTCTTATATTGATGGGGCAGGTTCAATATTTTCATACTGATGTTGTTGTGGAAGGTTCAATATTTGCATATTGATGTTTAGTATTTTCATATTGATGTTGATGTGGCAGGTTCAATATTTTCATACTAATGTTGATGTGGCAGGTTCAATATTTTCATACTGACATTATTGTGGCAGGTTCAATATTTTCATATTGATGTTGTTGTTATGTTGATGAGACAATTTCAATATTTCTGTACTGATGATGATGACATTGTTTCAACATTTTTATGTTGTTGATGATGATGTTGTTCCAATATTTCTATATTGATGATGATGTTGTTGCTTCAATAGTTTTATGTTGATGATGACGTTGCTTCAACATTTTTATGTTGATGATGATGATGATGTTCCATCATTTCTCTATTGATGATGCAGGTGATGATCTAGCATTTATTGATAATGATTCTTTAGCACTAACATGTTAATGATGTTGTTGTTGATTCAGTACTTACATACTAATATGGCAAAAGATGATTCAATATCCACATACTGATATTGCAGAAGAAGATTCACTATCTACATATTGATATTACAGAAGAAGACTCAGTATCCACATACTGATATTACAGAAGAAGACTCAGTATCCACATACTGATATTGCAGAAGAAAGATTTAGTATCCACATACTGATGTTGAAGAAGATGATTCAGTATCCACATACTGATATTGCAGAAGATGATTCAGTATCCACATATCGATGTTAAAGAAGATGAGTCAGTATCCACATACTGATGTTGCAGAAGATGATATAGTACTCATAGAATATGATTTAGTATTCAGATACTGATGTTGCAGAAGATGATCCCGTATGCACATACTAATGTTGCAGAAGATGGTCTAATATTCACATACTGATGTTGCAGAATATGATCTAGTATTCACACACTAATGTTGCAGAAGATGATCTAGTATTCACATATTGATATTACAGAAGATGATCCAGTATTCACATCCTGGTGTTGTAGAAGATGGTCCAATATTCACATACTGATGTTGCAGATGGGGATGCCTCAGTATTCACATATTGATGATGATGAAGCTCTAAATTGATGACGAAGGAGCATGATGTTGTTTCAAAACTTCCTATGACATATAGACATTCAACAGTCAGATGTACAGTGGTGGTGGTGGTTGTTGCTAATATAGAATACCTTCCTAGTTAAGAGGGAGTGTTAAAGAAATGTAACTTCAGAATATATTATATTATACATTTATTGTATTCCTCCTTTGGAGATGTTAATCCTTTGTTCTAAGATATCCTTGATGTAATTGGTCATGTAAAATTCATGAGGTAAAACCTTCGTTGTAAGTCGGGGTAATGGTACCCACAAAGTACCTTATAAATTTTATTTTGAGTCTCCCTAGGTAGGTTGGCCCTAATTAGAGAACATGGTTGACCTACTTAGTTATCTTAAGTCACTCACCTGATGAATAAAAATAGGTGAGACGCCTCTCTCATTCGCACCTGATGAGTAAAAATAGGTGAGACGCATCTCTCATTCGCACACACTTTCACTCAAGCATTGTATGTAGGAGAGAGAGAGAGAGAGAGAGAGAGAGAGAGAGAGAGAGAGAGAGAGAGAGAGAGAGAGANCTCTATTAATGTTCTTGGGGTTTTATATTGTACTTGGTCGAATTCTATATTGAGGAATTTTTGCTGGGTTTTCTCCCTCATGAGGGTTTTCCAGGATAAATCTATGTGTCCTTTTGTGTGGATGTGTTTGTCTTTCTTTCAATGATCCTCTGCTTAAGGTTATGATGTTATGATGCTAAATGTTTTTAGATATTGTATAACCATTGAAATTCTAACACCAAATGTCGGGCATACAACACAAATAATGGTTCATTGCAACGGTGTTACCACACATCTGGATTCCCTTCATGCAACAAAAGATTGTGTTGCAAAATGAAGCTCTGGAGTTAGCTATTAAGCTAGAATCCTCACCTGTAAGAGAGACTGGTGCATGGATTATGCAAATTTAGTCTCAACTAGCCAACCTTATGTTGCAACTCCAGGACATGAAAAAAGGGAAAGAGATCCAAGAGGAAATGTGGTGTACCAGATGCAGAACAGAGGGACACCATAAGGATAATTGCCTGACACTCATGAATTATGTTGCATTGGGAGCACCAAACCCAATAAAGACACAAGGTATGCCTTGGTGTAGAATATTCCAGACTAGAGGCCATCAGTCGAAAGAGTGTTTGTACTTATAGAATATTGTAAGTGTGTCGGCTAGTTTATATTGTAAATTTTGTAAATCATTAGGCCATGATGAGAAGGACTAAAAAGCATACAAACTATTGCAAGAAAAAACAATAGATACCTATTTAATGAAGAATGAAGCGAATATTCAAGCCTAGTAGGCTCAAGCTCAATACCCACAAGCTGAGTATCCTAAGCCCCAGTATCTATAGAATTAGTACCCGCAACAACAATACCCTCAATCTAGGGGGGTGAAAATTTTAGAGGCCAAGGACAAGGAGGAGGATTTGGTCATGGAAGAGTCCAAACTATATGTTATAATTGTGGACAACCAATGATTTTTTCCAGGGACTGTGCGAGTCCTACAAAGACATGTTCGTGTTGCAAAATTTTTGATCATACTGTCAAACAATGTCAGCAGTTGATTGCGAAGTGGTAGGCTAGAAATATGGGAAGTCCGAACCCTCTATAGAATCCCAACCTGAACCCCAATCAAAATATCTAGAAGATTTATGTTGAGCTGAGGGAACCACATATAAATGTCATAACAAGAGGAGGTGTTGCGACTAAATCAGACTAAGAAACATAGCCTAAACAACTGCAGATGCGACCAACAACACAAAGAAAGTGTCGTTCGACATTAAAAAAGAAAAGGAAATGTTATTGGACGTGCAACCAAAATTCATCGATAAGAATCAAGCGTCGACTTCTGATGCTACAGTACCTAGAAGACCAATAATGGAGATGCCTGAAAGATATGACCAACTATTCTGAAAGCAACCAACAAGAAAGGGTAGTAAGAGTAAAGCTTTTTTTTAAAGTTGCTTATCGCTAATACAAGATAAAGATGATGTTGTAGAATCGACAACTCTAATAGAAGAACCTTAAGAAGAGGTACGACTAGACATAAGGGTTAATAATGTGGGAAAAAATATTAAAGACTGGTCACGAGTTAAGGATGACTACCCAAATAGGAGACTATGATATGGACTATATTATCCTAGACACAGGCTCTGATGTCAACATTATGATAGGACAAACATGGGAAATCATGGGGAAATCGTGACTTGAGTGGTCTCCTGTCCAGCTTTGATTAAAAAATAAGTCGATAGTCCTACCTATAGGTCAATTGACTCAATTTCCTGTTGAGGTAGAAGTCCTAAGAATGTATACTGACTTTGAAGTAATCGACATTTTCGATGACACAAATCCATATCATGCACTTCTGGGGATCGACTTGGTGATTGATAATAAGACCATCATCAATTTTAAGAAAACAATCTTAACATTTGAAGATTCGGAGCTAAGGGTGGTCGCACCAATTGATCCACTGGAAGGTCAGAGATACATCGAGCCAGTAAAAAGGGAAGGACAAGGTGACTATCTAGACCATATTTATAACATCACATCTATAAGGAATGATTATGTGAGTCCAACGACTTACATAAAGCTTAGTTGGTAGAGTATTAGTTCTTGTACATCGGATTTGGGTGAAGCATTAGAAAATTGGCAGAATTGGAGGCATGAAGTATCCATGAGAAGGTGTGCAAGAGTTACATGATGTGTGCGACGGGTAGGAATCGAGGTAAATGATCTACCCACATATGAAGGCTTACCTAACCTTGCATCTTTTCTGACAGCATTTGAAGAAAGAGTCACAAAACCTCAGTGCTTGTCTACCCTAGACTTTGAAATGAAAGCTACACCCACCAGATGGTGGGTCGCACATATATAATCTATCTCAGAATGGCCACAATGCCAAAGGTTATTGGAGATACAATTAAGAGAAGAGACCAACTATACTGGTCAAAAGTATACATGATTGACCGATCCTGTTGAGCATATCAAGTATTGTCATGGGACATGGGCAGCATGTCCACGGCATGAATGGGTCCATTAGTTCATACACACATTATACATGATACCAACGAACTGGTATACATCAGTTGAACTAAGAGGAGGGACTATTGAATTGGATGAATTATGTACTAGCTTCACAAACACACTTGAGTTTGTCGATGATCATCCTTCTACTGATGCTGCATTGCAAGTAATCAAGTTAAAAATATTTGAAGATATCCATGTCACAATGAATAACTTCAATCGAAGAAACACAATAATATAGCACTGGATGGAGTGTTATAATGTGATGGGATTTGTAATGTCCCTACATGGAAATTTGGAGAAAATTACAATTTGGGCATTTTCAAGCTTGACTAGTCACGACACTAGAGGGGTCCAACTTTCACCAAATGGTACCGAATTTAAAAGGAAATGGTATGGAGAGTATTAAAACATCCCAATGTGGTTTATGGACACTTTTTACCTAACTTTATATTTTTGTAGCCTTGTTTTGGATTAAGGAGAAACAATGCAAATTTATTAGGAAAATGTGGTCAACTAGTCCTTCTTGGTTTGGTTCCAAACACCACCAAAATTTTCCAAAATGATCATGGAGGGATACTATGGGATCTAACACATAGTAACATACCTCATACACTCAATGGTTGAATCAGAAATTCATTTTTTCATGTGACTCAAGTTTGCACAGCTTTGACCAATTTCTAGCTTTAGACTAGTGAAACCCAAGTTCACCCAAATTCACCCAAATGACTTAAAATTATGTATGGAAGAGCTTGAGGAGTATTAGGACATTCTAATGCATAATATTAATTCTCATACACTTTCCAATTGATTATGTAACTTGATTTTGTCCACAGGGAAAGAAAGAAAAAACACTAGGAAACCAATGTTGTGCCAATGTGAAAACCCCCAAGGGTAGATGACACTTTTGGTTCTCCAAATGCAGTACGACCCTCCATGACCACTCGCATGACACTCGCATGACCACTTTCAGGGAAATTTCTTATGGGGAAATGACATAACTACCTCGATTTTGACATATGAAAGGTAGAATTAAAGGTTCAGATCAGAATGTAACATATAGATACCATATACATCATAAAATTTTATGCTGCAACATTATTACACATTAGTGAAATCCCTTCATACAAGTCTCGTATACAACTCATTCAATATGGGAGTCAAATACATGAAGCTAGTGATTTAATAGCATGGAATTGCAAGAGTTTCACATATGAATTTCTTGGATTTCGAGACATAGATAATAGGTACATGAAATTACAGAGTAATACATCATATATTTCTGTCACAACATCATCAAAATCATAGAATATCCCTCATACGAATATGATATAAAACTACTTCAAGATTGAAGCCAAATCCATGAAAACTAGTTATTCAAGAGCATGGGGAATGGAAGCCTTTCATACATGTATTTATGATATTTCAACTTACAGAGCATATGTACATGATATTATAGAGCCATACATCATACATCAAATCTTAGGCATCAACTATACTCAGCAAAGTGCAAGCACCACTTCAACAAGTGCACCCTCAACATGAGAGTGTGGGGGAATGGAGAAGAAGGAATGAGAGAATAGGGAGATAGATGAAAATTTGAATGTATGGACCTTAAAACTGCAACAAAAAGTCCTTTATTAATCTCCAATGAGAGGTATGAATGGCCTCTCCATCAACCCACTTGGAAAGGAATCCAACTCCCTCGAAATTGGTTCACATGGAGAGTGAACACTCATTGTGCAATAAACAATCAAAGGCTCTCCAAAATGCCAAAGTCCAATTAACAAATGATAAAAATCCATTCTAATTCCTCATGACATCCATTTATTAACTTCATGAGGCCTCTCGAGGTTGAATTTCCCTCCATGTGATTCCTACAACTCATCTTAGTGGTTTAGTAACTCTCACGATACTTGTCTTCCTCTTCATGCTCCAATTCTTTCCCCAATTTGAATGGCTGCCTATAACTTGCAAATTTGACCTCTTGGTGGATAATTTTATCCCTGTCATGTCATATTTCTCATATGTCTGCAATCAAGTCTGAATTTGTCATACTTGTCATATAATCTTTCATCATTTGGTGTCATAGAGTGCATGGAATCTCCTTCCAAGTGGAATCTTCTTCTTATTCTTGGATCCTTGAGACAAAACTTCGTCCTCAAGTGGGACTTAATATGAGGATTGAATTTCCCACTCTCTAGATAAGATTATGATTGATCTTGGGTATCGTTCTTCCCTTATGCATTTCCTAGATCCCGTACTGCTTTTGCTTGGTCACCTGACAAGGGAGGGTCTAGGATCTCCTCATAATGATGAAGGGTGGATATGGGGTTCGAAGACTGAAGGGGATGGGGGGGTTGTAGGGGGGAGGGTTTCAAGAGGAGTTCAAACTTCTTCCTTTCAACTAATCCCTAGGTTTTGATCCTTGTTTACAATTGAGTCCATCCCTCCTTTGGGCATGCTTTCAGATGTTCCTTCTGAGCTTGCTTGTAGTCTTTAGTAAAGTGACCATACTCATGACATATTCAAAACTTGAAGGGAAACTGTTCATAGTGTACTTGTTGTATGTGGGACTAGTCATCTACTATTATCTTGATTGCTTCATGTTAAATTATTGTAACTTCGAAAGATATTCTAGATGTATTGATTGTGTTCCTCCATCAGGAGATGAGTTTGGTCATGTAAGAATCATTGAAAGAGTCAATGTAAACCTTCGGATGTAAGTTGGGTCAATAGTACCCAAGTGTTAATATAATAAATATTATTTTTGGTGCATTTCTAGACAAGTCGGCCCTGTTAGGTCATTGCGTCGAGAGGCGCTCTACAACCCAGTATGGGGGAGATCTTGTAACGTGATGTAACGTTTGTAACATGTTGGCAAAAAATAATAGTGATAGTGAATATTATGGGAGAGATATTGTAACGTGATGTAACATTTGTAACATGTCGGCAAAAAAATAGTGATAGTGAATATTATGGGAGAGATCTTGTTTATGAACATTTAAAAATTTAAGATAAAAATAACTTACATGTAAGTAAATTGGATCCCTCTCGGTGCTTTCTAGATCCAGGTTTAAGATGGATCTATGCTGGTAGGTAAATTCAACTAAAGAATATAAATAGGGAGGCGCTCTCCTTCATTTGTACACACTCACTCAAGCAATTTTTGCAAGAGAGAGAAGAACAAGTGCGCAAGAAAGAAGAGAGAAGCAGTTGTACGGGTTTTACACTGTTATGGTTTCTACATTGAGGAAGTTTTGCGGGGTTTTCTCCCTTGTGGTTTACCCAGGGAAAATCTTTATGTCCTTATGTTTTTGTGCTTGTTGTTCTTTCAGTGATCCTACTAGTGATAATTTGTTTTAAGATATCAACTAAGCAAATTAAGAAAACTTAACATGATATCAGAGCCACCCTGAAAGGAAACACTACACAACTAGGGTTTGTTACTCCGAAAAAATCCCTTGACAAATCAACTAGAAAAGAGGGCTCACTCAACTCACCCCTGAAGAGCACATCTTTCTATGAAGGCATAACTAAATTCCAATAAGTTTCAGTTTTGGACCAGTCACTGTTGTCGGGACAAACTAGGGCTTCAGTTATCCTGAGACTGCATCATCAGTCTCATAAAAAAAAGATGCAATCTACCTTGCCCCCGGTAGGTTCATCTTTTCCACCACTCAGCCCTACCATTGATCCCAAATGAAAGATTATGGTTTTTGCATCAAACCCTAGGTTATCCAAAAGGAGGCCAGCCAGAAGTTGTTTTCATAAAGTAAGTACTACTCCTTCTTATTCCATTTGAAGTTCTCATTCACTTTAAGAAGACAAAGAATACCAAACTAGATGAAAATCTTGAAGGTGCTGAAAAATTCAGAGCATTGAAGTATCAAATCATGCCCATCCTACAAGAAAATGATATATAAAGATTTAAAAAGGAGGAAGTTGAAGAACCATAAGAAGCTGAAGCCAAGTCTAAATATAAGAAGGATGTGATCATAGCAAAAAGGATCATAGTTGACTCCATCAAAGATAACTTTTTCCCTCAAGTATCCTCAAGGGAGACTTCAAAATAAATGTTTGATGCTCTATCTAGACTATTTGAAGGAAGAAATATCAATAGAAAGATGACCCTCAGGAATCACCTCAAAAGTGTAAGAGCTCAAAAGTTAGAGACTGAAGGAACAAAGTTCCTTAATAATAGAATAGCTAGTACAAGTAACACAGGAAAGCCATAAATATCTAAGTAGTAATGTAAAATGTAATGTATGATAGATGATTAATAGTTACATAGGTCTGGGCTTTATATAAGCCTGCCATGCACCTTGTCGTAAAAGGGCATGACTATTGACTTAGATAGTCTTTAATTAATAAGAAATTAATATTAATATTAATATTGACTTACATTGCCTTCCCCTTAAGGGAATCTTTGTCCTCGAATATTCATTGACAACAATGTCTGATTTTGTTTGAACTGTCATCCCTGGATCCATTGCGACACTTAATGAAATAAGACGATACGAGTTACAGATTCCCCAGGAAAATTGTCGCATCATATATGTTGTGGTCCATCCCAGATCTATTTTGATCAGACGTCTAAGATCGTTTTGGGGAATGGGTTGTCTCAATTGTTTCTTAGTATGTCGAACTGTTTCCTTGTCAACATAACTCTTTTGTGAATGCTCATTTTGACCCTGTTGTTGGTCAAAATGACGATTATAATTTGGATTTCTATAAGGTGTATGTGTTGTTTGTTTTGCTCTAATACCACTGAAGGAACAAAGTTCCTCAATAATAGAATAGCCAGTACGATTAATGTAGGAAAGCCATAAATGGCTAAGTAGTATTGTAAAATGTAATGTATGATAGATGATTAATAGTTACATAGGTTTGGGCTTTATATAAGCTCGTCATGCACCTTTTTGTAAAAGGGCATGACTACTGACTTAGATAGTCTTTAATTAATAATAAATTAATATTAATATTAATTTATTATTTTATTGTTACAGAAACCATGCAAACTTACTTTACAAGAGTAGCTCAAGTCAAGGATCAGTTAGAAGCTATTGGTGACATGGTTGAAGAAACATAAGTTTTAATGACCACCTTGAATGGTCTCCCAAGAGATTGAGAAGCCTTTATCCAAGGAATCTGTTCAAGAAGGAAACTAACCAAGTTTTGACAGTTATGGGAAGAATGTATCCAAGAAGAAGAAAGAATAGCAGGGAGAGAAGAAAAGCTAAATGACAATGAAGATCAAGCCTTAACAGTTCATACCAAAGGCAAAAACAAAAAAAAAGAGTCATGATCATCCTCATAGAAAGACTAAAAGGTTTAAGAAGTCAAAGAAATACTTCTCAATTTGGAATGCTTCACTTGTCACAAGTTGGGACACATTGCTATCAACTGTCCCATGAAAGTAGAAAGAGTCAAAAAGATGAAAAGATTCCAGGTCCATGCTGCTGAAGATAGTGATTAAGAAGTTAAAGAGAAAACTAAAAAGGATGAAGACTCAAGTGAAGAATATGTCTTGATATCTGCTCTAACAGGTTCAGTCTCACCAGGAAATGACACCTAGCTAGTGGATAGTGGTGCCTCAAAGCACATGACAGGTTACAAGGAGTCACTCTCATGCATTGTACAAAATGAATCTCCACACAAAGTAATGCTTGGAGATGATTCCCAATATCCCATCAAAGGAATGGGAGAAGCATCCTATAAGTTGGACTCTGGAAATTCCAAGAAGATAAAATATGTATTGTATGTCCCAGGACTAAAGAATAACCTTCTTTCTATTTCAACCTTAGATAAGAAAGGCTTCAGAGTTGCTTTTGGGGATGGAAAAGTCCTCATGTGGACAAAAGGAAAATCCATAGATGATGCGATAGAAATTGGAGTTGAAGAAGCAGAACTTTACATATTAAAGGGAAATGTAGATTCAACATTAATGACCAGTACCATAAGTCCATGTGAGCAATGGAACAGAAGGCTTGCTCATATACACTACAAAGCATTACCAATTGTGAGTAAGGTTGTGAGTAGTCTACCATAAATTCAGATAGATCATGAAGGAGTGTGCAAAGTATGTCCACAAGGAAAGAATACTAAGAACCCTTATCCAAATAGTGACAGTAAAGCAAAAGGGATCTTAGATATTATCCACTCAGATATATGCGGGCCAATGCAAACCACTTCATTGAGCGGGTATTTTTACTATGCTTCCTTTATTGATGACTATTCCTGCAAGACTTGGATATACTTCTTGAAAAAAAAGGATGAAGTGTTTGAAAGATTTAAGGAATTTAAGGCCCTAGTAGAAAACCTGTGTGAAAAAGAGATAAATATATTGAGGTCAAATAATGGAGGAGAGTTCACATCAATGAATTCAATGAATACTGCAAAGAAGTTAGGATTAAGAGGGAACTCACCATTCCCTATAATCCACAACAAAATGGTGTGGCAGAAAGAAAGAATAGATCTATCATGTAAGTTGTGAAACCTATGATACATGATCAAGATCTACCAATGTACCTATGCGTAGAAGCAACCAGAACAACAATATATGTACATAATAAAATCTCTCATAGTGCCCTTAGGAACAAGACTTCAGAATAGATGTTTTCCGGAGAAAATCCTAAAGTAAGCCACCTAAAGATATTTGGTTATCCCATGTACATACACATTCCCAAGGAGAAAAGATTAAAGTCAGATCCTTCAGGAAATAAGGGATTGTTTGTAGGATATAGTGAACAATCAAAGGCTTACTGAATCTATATCCCAAGATAGCGTCGAATTGAACTTAGCAAAGATGTCACATTTGATGAAGATACAACTTTCAAAAAGTCAAAGAAAGATAAGGAAGATGAAGACGAGCATGAAACTCCCAAAGCTGTAGAAAGTCCTAAACCAGTTAGGAACGAAGAAGAATATCAGATGCCTGAGGATCATGATATGACAGAACCTAAGTTACCTGAAGCATTGCCCAGTGAAAAGATTTCACGAAAGAGAAAACTTGCCTGGGCTCGTGAAGTAATGTAAGAAGCAAAAAGACATGGTGTCCTAGAAGGAACCATTAGATAAAGAAAGAAGCCAAAGCCATACCCTAGTTATGTGACTTTGATGTGTGATCTAGTTTATAAAGAACCGACATGTTTTGAAGAAGCAATAAAACAGAAAGAGTGGGTTTATGCAATGGTCGAGGAATACCAATGCATTACAAAGAATAGTGTATGGGAAATAGTATCGAGACCAAAAGACAAGTCAGTGGTATCCTCGAAATGGATCTTCAAAACTAATCACCCAAAATATGGTAGTATAGAGATATATAAGGCAATATTTGTAGCTTGAGGATTCTCTCAGAAAGAGGGAATCGACTACAAGGAGACCTTTGCACCAGTGGCTAGGTATACCTCAATTAGAACCATCCTTGCCATGGAATCCAACATGAAGTGGAAGTTACATCAAATGGATGTAAAGACAACCTTTCTAAATGGTTTGATTGAAGAAGAAGTATATATCAAACAACCATAAGGATCTGAGTCTAATGATTAGAAAACTTATGTATGTTGACTCAATAAGCCATTGTATGGGTTAAAGCAAGCACCCAAAGCATGGTATCGAAGAATCGATGGATTTCTAATGAGTTTAGGCTTTACCAAAAGTAAAGCAGATTCCAACCTCTACTATAAAGTTGAGGATGATGGGATTTTGATATTACTACTATATGTAGATGATCCATTCTTGATAGGTGAAGATAATCCCATCATCAAATGTAAGAAGAAGCTTGCTGCAGAATTTGAGATGAAAGACCTTGGAATAATGCATTACTTTCTAGATCTTGAGGTATGGCAGTATCCATACGAGATTTTCCTAAACCAAGGAAAATATGCAGTAGAAATTCTAAAGAGATTTGGAATGATAGATTGCAAGGCTACGACTACTTCGATGACAACAAATTTGAAGTTACTGAATGATGATACTTCAGAAGTAGTTGATGCCACCTTATATAGATAGATTATTGGTTCTCTTATGTACTTAACCAATACAAGACCAGATATATGTTTTGATGTTAACACCCTAAGTCAGTACATGGTGAATACCAAATAGATTCACCTAATTGGAGCAAAACATGTAATGAGGTATCTAAAGGGGACTTTAGATTATGGTCTCATATATGCATCAAGAGGCGAGATCAAATTACATGGATTTATAGATTTAGATTGGGCAGGAAGTGCCAAGGATAGAAAAAGATGTTGCTTTAGTCTGGGATCAAGCATGATCTTTTGGTTCAATAGAAAGTAGATCAGTATTACACATAGCATGACAGAGGTTGAATACATTGAAACATGTTCAGCCTATAGCGAAGTAGTATGGCTTCGCAAGATTTTGGTAGGATTACTTGATGTTGAGATAGATGTTACTGATATCCTTTGTGATAATCAAAGTTGTATTAAGATGATAGAAAAACTTGTTGTTTCATGACAAAACAAAGCATAGCGAAGTTAGATATCATTTAATCTGGGATATGTTTAAGAAAGGAGTTATAAATATCAAGTATGTTCCTACAAAGGAACAAGTAGCATATGTGTTGACTAAGCCTCTGTCTTGTGTAAAGTTTGAATACTTTCAAGACAAGCTTGGTGTAGTATGAAATGACCTCTCTCAAAAGAGGGAATTACGATAGATGGAAGAAGGATGAAGTAGTGGTAGCTCAGTCTATAGTAAGGTAAGTCTTACTAGGCTTGTTGGCCCGAAAGGGCTAGTAAGTCAGTCGAGGCTTGTTGATCCTAGGGGGGATTAGTATGTCTGGCTAGATCAGTTCAACCTAAGTGGATTTGTAAGCCCATACAAGGATTGTTGGTCCCCAAGAAGATCCACATGCTTAATTAGGCTTGTTGGCTCGAAAGGGTTAGTAAGTTAGACAAAATGACAAAATGCCTAGATGGATCTACCATAGAACTCACCGCGATGCTGCTCCGAGATAGTTAGAGGGAAAGATGTATCTTCAGTATTGTTATATTGATGTTTGTTGAGATGATTGTTGAGATAGTATCAATATTGTTACATTGATGATTGTTGATTGTTGAGATGATTGTTGAGATAGTTTCAATATTTCTATACCGATGATGATGTTTGATTCAACATTTTTATGTTGATAGTGATGATGATGTTCCAACATCCCTATGTGGACGATGTAGATGACGATCTAGCATTATAGATGATTTTGTTTTTAGCACTAACATGCTAATGAGGTTGTTGTTGATATTTCAGTATCTATATACTAATGTTGCAGATGATGGTTCAATATTTTGCAGATGATGTTTCATTATTTACATACTTATGTTGCAGATGATGTTTCAGTATTTACATACTGATGCTGCAGATGATGTTCTAGTATTTACATATTGATGTTGCAGATGATGTTTCAGTATTCACATACTGATGTTGCAGAAGATGATTCATTATCCATATACTGATGTGACAGAATATGATCCAGAAGATGATTCAGTATCCATATACTCATGTGATAGAATATGATCCATTACGTATAGAAGATGATTCAATATTTACATACTAAGATTGTAGAAGATGATCCAGCTGAATCTATGATAAAGATGTATGATGGTGTTCCAAAACTTCCTATGACATATAGAGACTCACTAGTCAGTTGTACAGCTGTGGTAGCAGTTGCTACCTTGGATGACTACCTTCCTAGTTAAGAGGGAGTGTTAAAGTATTGTAACTTCAAAAGATATTCCAGATGTATTGATTGTGTTCCTCCATCGTGAGATGAGTTTGGTCATGTAAGAGTCATTGAAAGAGTCAATGTAAACCTTTGGATGTAAGTCGGGTCAATAGTACTCAAGCGTCAATATAATAAATATTATTTTTGGTGTCTTGCTAGATAAGTCGGCCCTGTTAGGTCATAGTTCAAGTCAAATGAATAGGGAGGTGCCACGCTTCATTTGTACACATTCACTCAAGCAATTTTTGCAAGAGAGAGAAGAACAAGTGCTCCAAAAAGAAGAGAGAAGCAGTTGTCTGGGTTTTATACTGCTCTAGTTGAGTTCTATACTGAGGAAGTTTTGCGAGGTTTTCTCCCTCGTGGTTTCCCTAAGGAAAATCTTTGTGTTCTTATGTTTATGTGCTTGTTGTTCTTTCAATGATCCTACTAGTGATAATTTGTTTTAAGATATCATCTAAGCAAATTAAGAAAACTTAACACTTCAGGCAAGCTCAATTCAAGCTCCACCTCGACACAAATTCGCGCACACAATAATTGGTCTTTTGGCTCCACACAATTTAAATATTTACCCAACGAGTTTCCAACTACTTTCATGGATTCATCATTCCAACAATGTATAGGAATATGGGGTAATTTAACTCAAACAATAACAACAAAGGGGATTTCTAGGGAGAGGTCAAAATATAGGTTCCAGTTATTCAATTCTATCCCCCTTGGCCCCATAAAATATGGTCCGTTTCTAAAAATTAGATCCATTAAAATTGAAATATAAATAAGCCTCTACGTACATAGTAGCATGAGATCCTTGTTGAGATGGGCGGCGCCCAGTTCTTCTAGATCTAAATGTTAACATATTTTGGTGAGAACCAAAGGCTCATGAATTTCCCTACTAGATCCCTTTCAGCCAACACGAGGGAAACCCATCTGGGGGTTACTAAGGGGAGGGCCACTTCATGGATTGCATCCACTCATTTGATGAATCGGGAACTCAATTTATCCAGTGTTTTTTTCCCTGTGTTCGTAATAAAGTTTTTGAAGGCCTCAACATTGGGGGGATGGGGAGAGCCCCACCCGATGCCATGACAACTTGACTAAAACCTCGATCCTAGTCCTCAGAAAAATCGAACCCTAGCCGCAAATCCCACTTCTCTGAAACATTAACAGCTATGGTTAAAAATACATGTATTTTTCCAACAGGGGAAAGGGATTATTTGAAATTGGTGTAGTATATTATTTGTAACATTGGTGTGTATTAGAAGGAATCCCACTAGTATGATCTTGTAATTTTAAAATCACTGATACAAAACCTTTTCTAAAACCTTTGGCCACTCGCATTCACTATAAACTAATAAATGAGACTCCTTTGGTAGATGTTCCACAAAAACCTTCATTAGAAGGTGTTTTCCTAATAGTGCATATTGAATATGTCATCCTAAGGAGGCATTTGGATCTTATAAAGGTACCCAAAATTTCACAATCATAACTTGGAGAATTTTTTCACCTTTTAGATTTCAATGACTTTACCTCATCCCATACTTCTACATCCAAATTTACCATGCTTGTGAAAATAAAAGGATAATATTTTGATGAGTACTTAGTTTAGGACACTAGAACTTGTATCCATCAAAATAATAGGTTTCGTATTTTACACAACTTCATGTATTACTCTACATGTAACTACCACATATGTGTAATGTGGCAAATAGAAATTTTAAGTCCTAAGAAGATTCCTCTAGTTAAATAGATCATTTAAAAAGCTAGGCATTAAATAGATATAGATGATTTGATTTAGGTGTATCTCCTAATAGACCAATAATCAAATTATTCAAATGTTGATTGAAAGCACACAATTGTATAGAGCTCACCAAGAGCTTTACAAAGATACCCATTTTATTAAAAATGAACTTCGGAAAAGAAGGATATTGTGTTTTGAAGTTTCTATATATAAACCAATTATATCTCGACACATGGTTGGTCGATTGCATAGTTAGCAGCTGAGTTGGCGATAATAGGGCCTATTTCTGACTTTTGAATTAGAAGAGTTAGAAATCGAGAGTCGGGAAGGATTGTGCAGGAGTTGATATGCGTGTGACAACCTAAGACTTCCGATTTTCAAAGTCAGGGTAAGCAAGCCGATATCTGACAGTTGGAATCAGTACAGTTGGATCGACACCATTGGATCAACAGTCCAACATAACCAACAGTGGATCAAGATCAACAACAAAAAATGAATCTACAAGTTATGACTACATATATGGTTTTTCAATTTGACATAGTTAATTTTGGGGATTTCTTATTCATGATTGGCACTAAACCTATGCCTTCGATCTTAGACTTGATTGTGAAGGATATTTTGGACATGGAATCATATTTCATCCCCAATTAGATGTGGCATATGTGGATTTAGAAACCAATCTCGTTTGTTATTTAAACATGCAATTTGGACATGGATGAGGAAAGGGAGAGCGACATAGACACATACAAAGAAAGAATTTGTTGAGAAGCAGAGTTTAGATAAACTGTTCGAACTAAGAAGGTTCAAAATTGATAATGAGCATGTCAAAATTGACAGTCATTATGGTCGTGTCCAGCGTGTTGAAGCTATAACACAATTCTAAGGTGGTTTCAACTAGCACACGAGATGAGTTCTCATACAACGTGTCAGGGAAGGTCCTTAACAAAGCTAATTAGCATTGGTTAAGTTTGTAAGTAACAAACATAATCTCTTAGAGTTCTTTGTATTAATGTAAGATTGCAACATTTGAAGAAATTAATTAAAATGGTCCCATTGGAATCTAGTACTCAGATACATAGGCCTTTAGAGCCGAACTCTATTATCAATTTGTAGTCTTCAGTTTATGGTTTGCATTTGTGATATTTCTACATTCTGTTTTACAAGAATTGCCATTTTAAAATCTTCCCCAAAGATTTTATTATTTAAAAATCATTCACATAGAAATTCATGGTTAATATGATCATGTAATATTTTTATCAAGTTGGTATCACAACCCTATTAACCCAGGAATTGTGAGTGTGTGAATGCTTATCAGGGCCAAGCTTAAAGCAGGTGAAGGAGAACTTGAGCTTTTCAATCAATAAACTTGACATGTAACTCGAAGGAAGGAAATGGCAGAAGAAAACTACGGGCAAAAAGGATGAGAAGGCATTTCGCTAGGCTTTCTACCAAATGGATGACAAGGTATAAAATTTGTTTGCTCACTATCAAAGGAGATTGGAAAAGAAGATAAGGAAGCTAATGAGTGCAGTGGGTAGTACTTCTGAGAAAAAAGGCAATGGAGGAGAACCTAATAAAATGCCACCATCTATGTCATCATCTTCTTATAGTGCTAGTTCTTTGAGTACTTCATTTGATGCACATAAAAAGCATTTTGAGAAATTTGATCTAAATATACCATTATTAAAGCTTGATATAAAGTATAATTTTCCCATGTTTAATGGAGAAGTTAATGTTGAAAAAAATGGATGATTGGGTTAGGCGAATAGAGGTTTATTGCAAAATCCAAAAGATGGCAGGAGATGAAGCTAAAATCCAATTCACCTCACTTCAACTTGGAGGCACTGCTCTTATATGCTGGAAGAGCAAAACTCAAGAGGACCTGCTTATTAAAGTTAAGGTTATTTCAAGATCGCAGGAGGAGCTCCAAGAATAAAAAAGCACAAGCATTTTTTAATTTTTGCAAGTTTTTGGATTTTGGAGGAGAGCATGAGCTAATTTTTGCAAGAATTTGGAGGATGATTGATCATCGAGCAAGGATATTTTTCCTTTTTGCGGGCTGATCTGGTTCTTGAACAGGAGCTGCAGAGCTTCTTGCATATATTTACTCTGGTTCATTAAGAATGCGTATGTGTTTTTCAAGAACCTGAGTTTGAGTGAGAAATCTTAGAGTCATGGCAGCAGGAGGGGATCCTTCCCCTCCCCTGACCTTAATGCTATCAGGAGATCGGTGGCAGCAAGCAGCAAGAGGAAACTTAGTCCGAATCAGCATAAGTTTGTCAAGAAATTAGACAATATACCTTCAATGGATTTACTTATAGAACACCCTTGCCGGATAGCTATGAATATTACAGATCGGGGCCTTATTAGTTAGTTTATAGGTCTCTGGCAATCCCCCAAGGCAATTGATAGATGGGTTCAGAGGAATTGGAAACCCCTTATCTCGACATGCATACAAAGTCATCTGGTAGGTAAGGGATACTATGTATTCCTGTTTGAAAACTTAAAAGATAGAGATATAATTTTTAAAATGGTCCATACTTCATGTGCCCTCAAGGGCTATACCTGAATAAGTGGACACCATATTTTGATACGTGTCAAGATGTTCCCTCAACAGTTCCTATTTGGGCAGAATTCCACATCTTCCTCTTCTTTGCTGGAACCCAGAGTCTTTAGAAGCCATAGGAAACAAATTGGGGAAGTACATAAATAGGGATGGAAGAAGAGACAAATACTCTTGTGCTATAATATGTGTAGAGGTTGATCAGGAGGTAGGTCTTCCTGAAGCAATTAATTTGACACTAACAGACTGGTCACATGTGCAGGAGCTCGATTATGAGCGATTGCCATTCAAATGCAGGCATTGTCATGGATATGGTCAGTTTGCTAGAATGTGTAAGAAGAAAGCAGAAGATGAAGCTGACATAGAGAAGGGATAACAATGGACTAAAGCCCAAAAAACTAGTACATAAGAGCAGGTCAATAGATCAAAAGGAAAAAGAGGAAAAATGGGGTCGAGAAATAATCCCACCGGACAAAAGCATAATGAAAATGAGACAATTATGAAGTAAATCATATCTCAAAACAAATTTTGAATGTTGAGCAATCTCGAAGAACATGCTCCAATGCTTGAGGAGGGGGAAGTCCAACAATATCAAGGACTAATAAGGGAAGAAATTTCAGTTGCTTAGGATCTTGGTTCGCCTGCTGGTGGATCCTCCCCTACATATGCAGAAATGGAAAAAAAGAAACCCATGGATAATTCAGAATCATCTAAAGAAGAATCTCTAGAGAGGTACTCTAAAAAAGGGCAAAAATCTCTCAAGAAGGTTCAAGAGGAAGAAGTTGAATGCTTGAAGATGCAGGGCAGTCAAGCCACAATAGAGATGTCTATTGGTAGGAATAAATGGGATAGACCTGTAAAGGGATGCCCTCAATCTTCTGTCATAATTAACTAATGCACATTGTCTCTTGGAATTGTAGGGAGCTGGGAAATCCTTCAAAATCTACAGCTGTAAAAGATCTCATAAAAATGGCTTCACCCAATGTCCTTTTGCTCCAAGAGACAAAGGTTGTTGAGGAAACTCTCCTCTCATTAAGTAAAATGAATTGGAAGAAGAACGCAAGGATCACAGTGAGTGCAAGGGGTTCATCTGGTGGAGTTGCAACATTGTGGGCAGAGGATATTTTTTCTTTGGAAAACTCCTTCAAAACTCAGAATTAGATATTTACTGAAATTCGACACCTCGCAAGTAAGACTTCTCTGTCCATTTTTAATCTGTATGTTCCTGTTAATTTTCAAGAGAAAAAAGAATGTTGGAAGTCTCTTGCAGAGTATGTGGATGCAAATGTACCATCAAATATGATTGTGGCTGGCGATCTCAACATCACGCTGGATCCAATGGATAAAAACCAAGGAGTTTGTGGGAGGAACCCAATGTTAAAAAGACTGGAGAATTTTATCCAATTATGGGATTTGATGGACTTTATGCCAAAGAAAGGTAGATTCACATGGACCAATAAAAGAGCAGGAGTAACCAATATTTCAGCAAGACTGGACCGCTTCTTGGTTTAGAGCTCCGTTTTGAAAAAAACAATGATTTCTTCTAGCATTATTCTGAAATTAACTTCAGATCATAAACCTATTCTGCTACACTTCAAAGAGGAAGAAGATATTGGTCCCATTCTTTTCAGGTTTATCTCACTCCGGGTAGATTGTGATGGTTTTATGAATATAGTCTCATAGTATTGGTCTCAACCAGTAACAGGATCGCCAAATTTTGTATGGGAACAAAAATTAAAATTCACTAAACTTGCTCTTAAGGAATGGGCTAAACAAATTGTGAAATATCCATCCAGTGACAGAATAGAGGCGTTAAAAAAATTAGAGGAGATCCAATTGGAAATGGATGAAACATGAATAACCCCAGCTAAATTGGAAAAAGAAAAACAAGCTCAGTTCAACACCTTTCGTGCATTTAGAAAGGAAGAAGAATACTAGAGATTGAAATCTCACAGGCATCTGGTTACAAGCAAGAGACACAAATACTTCCTTCTTTCATAGGCAGTATAGAGCAAGACTCTCACAATCACATCTCAAAAATTTCTTCCTTAGATGGATAAATTTTTAAAGGCCAATCTCAAATAATGCAGGCAGTTGAAACACACTTCCAAGGTTTGTTTAGTGAAAATGGATTAAAAGAGAACGATTTAAACTCATAATTTTTATCCAATATTCCCTATTTGGCCAATAAGGAGACAAATTGAGAACTCATGGAGCCATTTACGGAAGAGGAGATCATTGATGGTATTTGGTCAATGTATCCGGATAAAGCCCCAAGACCAGATGGATTCTCTTTTCAATTTTATAGAGTGTGTTGGACAGTAATCAAGATGGATCTCTGAGGATGATCAAAGCCTTTCAATTAAAAGATAAAATTGGTGGATGCACTAATTCCACTTTCCTTGCATTAATCCCTAAATAAGTTAATCCGATAACTTTTGAGAGATTTTGACTACTATCTCTTTACAATGCTTCTTAAAAAATCCTTTCTAAACTTTTAGCCAATAGGATCAAGCCTTTGCTAGGAAAGCCGATCTCCCCACTTCAAGGCGGTTTTGTCAAAGGGAGACACATCTTGGATAATGTGATCCAAGTTCAGGAAGCCATGCACTCTAGCTTTCAAAGACATGAGAAAGGAATGCTAATGAAACTTGATATGGCAAATGTTTTTGACAGGGTAACATTGTCCTTCCTTTATAACATCCTCCTCTCATTTGGGTTTAGCTTAGCATTTGTAAATTTGATACAAGCTTGTACAGATAAACCTTGGATAGCTCCTTTAATAAATGGAAGATCGACAAAATTTTTCAAGCAACTAGAGGTTTTCGTTAGGGTTTCCCGCTCTCGCCGTTCCTGTATATTCTAATGGCCAAATATCTGAGCAAAAAATTATCCATAGAAAAAGAAGCAGGGATTATTCCGGGCATTAAGTCTGCAAGCGGGGTAGACTCTATCAACCATGCTCTATTTGTGGATGATTCTCTCCTTTTGGGAGGGGCCTCGCTCAGGATGGCAAGAGATTTTAAAGGAATACTGCAAAACTTCTGTCTCATTTCAGGTGCTCTGATTAACAATAGAAAGAGTGCAGTGTATGGTTGGAACACTGATCATTCAACTATCTCGAATATAGAAAATCTTTTAGAATTTTATGGATATGACATTTGGGATCAAATCAAATATCTGGTTCTTCCTTTGACCTTAAGACAAAACAAACCTTCTCTTTGGTTGGAAGCAACTAGTAAGATAAAAGCAAAAATTGCTTCTTGGGTGGATAATGGCTCACGAAGGCAGGGAAGCTTATAATGATCAAGTCAATTCTGACAGTTCTTCCAATATATCAATCTTCTCTTGTCCTAGCTCCAAAAGCAATTATGGATCAAATTTCCAAACTTATTCGAGATTTCCTCTGGAGTAGTGGCAAAGGAAATCAGAATAGATTGCATTTAGTTAACTGAGACATAGTAAAAAGACCTGTGTTAGAAGGTGGCCTGCAAATCAGAGATCCAGGTGTTGTCATCAGATCTGCTCCAACAAAAGTTATAAGTTTCTGTCAGCACACAGAATGGTTTCATCTAAGGTGGCTCTCAATTAATCCCACTGGTTAAATTCGAATGCTTATGCTTTTTGTGAAAATGACAAATTGCTGGTAAGAATATTCTTCAATTCAGAGGTATGGAAGAGATCACCCAGGTGTTTAATTTATGTGTGTTCGATATTTGGTGATTACCGAAAGGCCAAAAGGATGATGTCTCTTCTTTCAGCTTGAACTCAAGTTTTGCAATATTGCCACAGTTCATATTAGACGTTCTTAGTTTGTACAGGTTTTTAATAATAGCCCAAATGAGACAGCTTATTTCTGCATGCTATTGAATAGAAAGAATGTCACCAATTTTATTGTATACTTTTGCTGGATGCATACTTCAGTGTTGTTGTCTTTCATGGTATGACTATTGCTCAGTGGCGCAATAGGGGCTATCATAATTAACCATAGCATCAGACATTTGCTCAATTGTTGCAAGTACCTCGTGATGATATACAGGCTATTATCGAGGAACGATTTCCTACATCTAGATTGGTTATTTGTATTAAGGATGAATGCTGTGGGACAATTGAGTGCCATTCCCACTTCTGAAAAAACTGCCAGATTATACCCTCTGTGTAGACAACTTTTTGCTGTAATTTTGGTGATAATTATGCCCATCTCTGTTGTATTAGATAGAAAGGCGGCTGCAATGGGAATCACTTCAATTGTGTTTTTGGTTCACTGGGTTATATTTAAGGAAATACCAAGACACGTGGACAACAAAATTTGGCTAATGGAGAAGAAAGGGTTGAAAGAGATATTGTGGATTACAAACTTGAATCATCCTGTTTTGTGAATAGAGAGGAAACGATTGAAAGAGATATTGTGGGGGACAAACTTGAAATGCCTTGTCTCCTTAATGGAGAAGATGGAGCAGAAACAGATATTGTGGGGAACAATGAACTGGAGCAGAGATTGCAGCTAGTTGCTGAGGTTCAGGAGATTGATTCGCCAGAGTTGTTTATTGTGAACGATGAGAAATCTGAGCAGTATTCATTAAATGGATAGAATCAAGCCTACGAGGCTGAATTTCATTCTTTGGTTGATGACAACTGCGAGTTTGTCTCCGAGAGTATTTCAAAGGAAGAACATAAATTTGAATTATTGCCCTCAGTTGATGTGATCTGCAAGCTACAAGAAACAGAGTGTGGGGTGAGTGAAGATAACAAGCAAGATGAAAATTGTGAATCTGAATTGCACAACATTGAAAATGAGGATTGTGAAACTTGTGAATGATGTCCAAGATCCAAGAATTCAAAGTGGAGCGTTTATAGGGTGTGGAGCCTTTTATGTCTGGAGGGGTTTGGCCATATCTTGGTTATGTTGGACTGCTGGGAAAGTATTGTCCAACAACAAGAGTATGGCACAAACATCACAAGTTTATTCCTTATCTGACTCATATTTCTTCCTACCAGAAGTTTATTTCTTTGAACACGTGTTTTGCATGTACTAATTATCATAAAACAAACTTGATTTCTCCTTCAAGTTAGTGTTCCCATTCAAACCTCTTTATGGGTTCTCTTTGTTATGAGAATAGGCACCTGAAGGTTTAATTTATATCCCCTCTAAAGCACAATGGCTCTCCAAAACATCGGTGCAGGCAACCGCGATGATGCTCTCTACAGGTATAAGATGCCAAAACTGCTTACTAAAATTGAAGGACGGGGCAATGGTATCAAGACAAATATTGTTAATATGGTAGATGTGGCAAAAGCTCTTGGAAGGCTTCCATCTTACATGACGAAGTTCTTTGGATGTGAATTGGGTGCCCAGTCAAAGTTTGATGAGAAGACTGGAACTTCTATTGTTAATGGCCCCCACGATAATGGAAAGATGGTTGCTTTGCTGGAAGTTTTTCTAAAGAAATATGTCCAGTGCTATGGATGTGGAAATCCAGAGACAGAGATTCTAATTTCAAAGACGCAAATGATATCCCTGCGATGTGCTGCATGTGGGTACATTTCTGATGTAGATATGCAGGACACAACCCTTGATCAGATTGGTGGCAAAGTAATGTTGGGACAGCTAGAAAATAGTGTTTCCTGAATTTAAGCCAACGAGTTAAGCAAATCGACATCTTCAAGGAGATAAATTAGTAATTATAGGAGTAATCACATATTTTAGGCATCATTTGATCCTTCAAATACAAGTGGCAAAGGATCAAGCCAACTACTTCAAGTTATAGTGGTCAATTCACAGGCGTTTCCATTGCAAATAGATTCGACCAGGTAAAGATCGACAAGGGATGACTATATCCATAACAAAAATGATGAGATCGTTGGTTGGGGTTTGACTCCTGAAATCACTTAAACTCTCCACAAAACTAGAGATGACAAGACTGTTTGTTGCTACCATATTTAGTTCCTGTTTAGGACTATAAAAGGATGGAAGGATTTTCATTTGAAGAGGTGGCAATTGGAGTTATGAAGATCCAGTTTTGATAACTTTCTGTATGACATGAAATACTCTACATCTTCAATACATGTTCTACCTTGATATGAGTATGATTATGATTTGTCTGTGTATCTTATGAATTGTGTTTCTTATGATTTATCTGTATATGGTCCATTGAATCCCATTGCAATGATTCTTATGTTGAAATACAATTATCTGTTAAACTTTTAAAAAGCAGAGACAGTCTCATTTCATAATTTCATGATCGTAGTTCCTTTGATATTGGATAATGTATCTTGTTTTATGTTATACAGTTCTTTGATGATTGTGTGATTTTCCTATAGCTTTGATTACATACCAGCCCAGTCTTTATATTGATTTCATTGAAGTATATTTTTGAAAAATATTTCCTTAAGCTTGAACCCCTGTAGTCTAGGTTCAACTTTAGGGATAACACCAGGTTTGACAAATCTTGCTATGGGAGGAAAAATTTTGTGGCAACTTTTCTTCGACCGTAAGCATCCGGTTAGTCAAGTATAATGGAAAAAATACCTCTTGGGAGTAACTTTGAGAAACCTTTAGGCAGTAAACATCCCCAAAGGATCTTTAACTTGGAATTTATGTCGAAGAGGACTGGAATTCTTCCAAAAGCATTTATATCGCATTCCTGGAAATGGAAGGAAAATTCTTTTGTGGGAAGATAGTATACAAGGACATGCTCCATTATCAACTAATTCATCTCTAACAGAGATCAAGCTTTGGCTTGTTAATAAAGGGCTATTATGATTAGCCGATATTTCAAAATGGGACAACAAAGGAAACTGGGTTGATTGGCAATTTGAATTGCCGGAATGGCTTAACCCTCAAAAAAAATTGTTGCTGACATAGCTAATAGGAAACGCTCCAAATTCATCATTCAATCAAGGACCGTTAGGGATGGGGCAAATCGGATAAATATTCAACATCATAAGGATATTTTGCTCTCCAAAACAAATCGCACTCACCTCAAATCAATCTGCCATCAATGTACCCAACTCAATTCTGGAAATCTGCTTGGAGCACTCCACGTGTGCCTAAGGTCAACTTTTTCATGTGGCTAGTAATGCACAGGAAGGCGTTGACTAGTGAAAATATGAAAAAGAGAGGTTTCTACGGCCCGTATAGATGTTGTTTTTGTCATCATGCTGCAGATACTTCAGATCATTTGCTTATAGATTGCGTCTTCACTCAGCAGGCATGGGTGTTGATTCTTAAAGGTTTATCGGTGTCTGCCCCAGTGAAAATTGAAACTGTAAATTTGTTTTTAAATTGGAAGTCCAGATATCCAAGAAATGGTTCAACTAGTCTTGGATGGAGTAAAATTTGGCAAGCTGTGAAAAAATTCATATGGTGGAAAATCTGGCTTGCACAAAATGATTTAATTTTTAATAACAGATTCATGAAGCCATAAATTGTAGCAGCAAAAGCAAAGGCTATGCCACTGGAAGCAGTGGGAAATCAAATTAAAATTGACCCCTCAACAGTTGAATATCAATGGATTGGTTCTTTACAGCAGGCAAAACCACAGAAGAGTTTTGGTAAGCCCTTTGTAAAACCAAAATGGCAAATGAGACTACCGGAAAAGGAATTTTCAGAATAGTGGCAAAGAAAAAATAAAGTTTCAGTTTTTTTTTATGGAGCATCCAAAGGAAATCCACGGATAGCTGGAGTAGGGGGTATGTTGTATTATCCTGGAGGAATGTTAGAAACCAGTTTCTATTGGGGCATAGGGACAAAGCACGAATAATCATGCAGAAATACTTGCTCTTTTAAAATCCTGCCAGCTAGCGAACGAAGCCCGACATAAAGATCTGCAAATATTTGGAGATTCATAAATTCTAGTTAAAGTTCTAAATACGGATAAATATTTCAGCAATTTTCCTTCAATGGGTCTATGCAAAGGATTCAATTCATTTTGGCTAAATTTGTCTCTGTTTCCTTTTTTCATATTCTTTGAGAATTGAATAAGAATGCGGATTCTAAAGCTAATCGGGGTTTCCAAGTTCCCACATGAATGCTAAGTCTGAATGAAGGACCTAGCTTGAAGCATCAAATTCCATAAGAAAGGAGCTTCCATTTGTATTATCCCATAAACTAAGTAGTTTTGGAATGAAGGAAATGTAATCATCGACATACTTGAAAATTGGTTGATGGCTTTGGCCAATCAAATTTTTAATACAAGAAAAATACTTGTTTTAGTTATAAAAAAAATAAGGTTATTTCCTCATGGTATGAGTTTATTTCAGCATTGAAAAAACAATTCTATCCATTGGAGTATAAACAAAAAGCTATGATGGAGTTGCAGAATTTCAAACAAGGTAAGGGACAAAGTGTGCAAGACTATACACAGGAGTTTAGAAAGAGGGATTTAGTCCTGAGTATTCCTCTCTATACTCAAAAAACACTTCTTAAATATATAGTTGGATTGCATAGTTACTTAAAACATACAATTTTGATGTTTAATCCTAGCATTTTGGATTAAGTATGTGTCCAAGCAACCCATATCGAGTCTAAGGGGAAGAACATTACCTATAACTTTTCCAAGAAGATTTTCAATCCAAGTTGAAACAAATTTAAAGGTAAAGAGAAAGGCACAAAAACATCTACCATGAAGGAAGGAGGTGATAAAACTACATGCACGCACTGTAAAAAAAATGGTCATGATGCATCTAAATTCTAGAAACTTAACCCAAAGCTCAAGCTAGAGAAGTTTCAGAACAACTAGGAATAAAAAAAGACTACTGGCACTGTCCAACATAATTTGGGATTAGACTTTTGATACGAGACAAAAATTGCAGCCACAGGTTTCCAAGGTAAATCTTCTTCTGATTATGATTCAAAAATTTAGCCTGATATAAATGAAAAAAAAGGACTAAACTATTTCACATCAGGGTGATTTCTAAACATACCAAAATTGATACTTTATTTGATAGTGAACCAAAAGGTAGCTTGATTTCATAGGAGATCATAAAAAAGCTTGGTTTGGAAACTAAGCCACATTCCAAACAATATCCACTTGGATGGGTTTGTGAGAATGCACAACTTCAAGTTACCTAACAGTGTAGACTCAGGTTTTCTATAACTTATGGATTTATGGATGTAGTTGATTTGGATGCGGTTCCATTAGATATATGTGGTATTGTATTAGGAAGTCCTTATCTTTATAATAGGAAAGCAATCTTTTACAAGGAAGAAACAAATAGCAATTGTTTAAATATGTAGTAGAATTCATAGCAAGAGTACATCGTATAAAGACAAATATGTCATTTGTCTATGTGGGACGGATGAAGAGGCTCGTAAACACCAACAATAAATTCATTCACAGTATTGCTAACCCAATAAAAGTGATAGTAATAGAGCATTTGAGGGATGTGATCCTTTGCATAAACATGATTTAATTAAGTTGTCTATGACTATGAGGGAGGTTCAACATAAGATCCAATTGTTGCAATATGCCCCATTACCTAACCTTGTTTTATACAAGTTATCAATAATTGAAAACAAAGAGGTTAAAAAACAAGTACATGAATTGGTTGAGAACACGTTGAGAAGGGGTTCATCCATCCCATCTCTTCAACACGTGAATCACCCATCGTATTTGTTCCAAAGAAAGATGGCACGTGGCATATTTTCGTGGATTATAAAGCTCTGAACAAAATCACAGTAAATAATCGATATCCTTTCCTTGTATTAATGATATTTTGGATCAATTGAAGATTGTTGTTTATTTCACTAAGTTATACTTGAGAAGTGGTTATCACCATATTAGAATTCATGAAAATGATATATGGAAAACTGGTTTTAAAGCTAAACATGGTTTGTATGAATGGATGGTTATGCCCTTTGGGATCTGTAATGCTCCCACTACATTCACGAGGATTATGAATGATGTGTTTAGGACATTCATTGATAACTTTGTAATAATCTACTTAGATGATATTTTGATATTTAGTCGAACTTGGAAAGATCATGTCAAGCATGTAAGACAAGTCTTAGATGTCTTAGCAAGGGAGAAATTATATTTAAAGATGTCCAAATGTGAGATTGGGAGAACATCTTTGGTTTATTTGGGTTGCATTGTATGGGGAAGTGAATTGAGAATAAATCCCTCTAAGGTTGAGGTCATTCAGAATTGGCCCAAGCCAACTAATGTAACCAAAGTTAGAAGCTTCCTGGGATCATCCCAATACTAGAGGAATTTTATTACTAACTTCTTATTTTTTGCTTCTCCTTTGCATGCTTTGACAAGTGTGAAACTTGTTTTTAAGTGGGGAGGCAAAGAGTAGTGGACCTTCAACACTTTGAAAGAGAAAATCAATACAACACCAATACTCGCATTGCTAGATCTGCAACAACAAATCAAGATCGAAACTGATGTTAGTGGATATGTCATGGGGGTAGTCTTAATGCAACATAAGAAACCTATATGCTATAATTATAAACATTCTCTAAAGCAGTAACTAACTATTACACGTATGATAAAGAGTTGTATGTATTCGTATATATTGTGAAGAAGTGGAAACATTATTTAATGGGTAAAGAAGCAATCATACATACTGACTATCAACCATTGCAATATCTTTAAATACAAACTAATCCACAATAATCATGAGATTTTAGATGGATCAGATTTATACGACAATTTCACTTAGTTATTAAGTATAAAAAGGGAATTTATAATAAAGTTGCAGACATGTTATCAAGACCTCCAACAAATGCATTGATTGTTTTGCAAAATAGTCCATTGGCTCATGACTGTTACATTGAATAATACACACATGATGAAGACTTCAAAGATGTGTATGAATCTTTAATGAATGCCACACATAATGAAGAATTGAACTATCATGTTTATGATAAGTTATTGTATCGTCTTGGCAAGATTTGTATTCCACGGAGTGAAAGAGTGCATGTAATCAGAGAATCCTGTACTTCTCTTATATCTAGTCATTTTGGTGTAGGCAAGATGGTAACTCAGATTCAGAGGTATTGTTATTGGCCTCCGATGGATGAAACTATATCCAAATATGTAATGGGATGTGTAATGTGTGCTACCAGTAAGCTAAGTAATAGAAAATTGGGCTTGTAGACTTCATTGCTTGTACCTTCTCATCCATGGGAAAGTGTATCTATGGATTTTATGGGAGGGTTTCCTATGTCTAGGAAAGGCCATGATTACTTCTATGTGGTTATGGATAGGTTCAGTAAAATGTGCATTTTAATGCCTTGTAAAAAGTGGGTCACAATAGAGTTGACTACTCAAATTTTATTCCAGAGTGTTTAGGTTCATTTTAGGTTACCCATTTCCATTGTATCTGATCGGGATCCCCACTTTCCTAGGATGTTTTGGTCAAATTTAGGGGAACTTATGGACACCAAGTTGAAGAGAACTTCTTTCCATCCACAAACCGACAGTCAGATTGAAGTAATCAACTGTAGAGTGGTACAACTGCTTTAAGGATATTGTGCTAAGCATCCTAAGCTTTGGGATGAACATTTTAATTATGTACAACACGCCTACAACCGTTCCATTGAATCTTCTGCTCAAAGGTCTCCATTTGAGACATGTTTTGGGTATTTACCAAAGTCTCCTTTAGAATTTGTATATGTAAAAGATTATGTGGAAGATGGACAAGTTGATGCAGATAAAGCTTTGAAGTTCATTCAACAAACTCAATTGGTACACCATGCAATACATTAATAGTTGGAGAAAATCCAAACCAAATACGAAACGAGGCATGACCAACAATGGGTAGATCATCATTACCAAGTTGGTGATCGAGTTTGGCTTTGTATCAACAATTGTCGACTTCAAGGTGAAGGTTAAAAGTTAAAACCTCTCATGTATGGACCTTTCACAATCTTGGATAAAGTTAGTAATAATGCTTTCATCTTAGATTTACCTCCATATATGCGAATGTATTATGTTGTGAATGTGGAAATATTGAAATTGTATGAGCCTCCATTGATCATGGATCACGAGAAGAATGTTTATGTTCGTTCTTTTGATGACTTTGCACCTGAGTTTCTTGATGAGCTACATGAATATATCATTCTTGTTAGGAGGGTGAGAAATCCATGAAGAGGAGATGTGGAGTATCTTCGTGTGGGTTTTAAAGGAATGCATCCGAGAAAGGCACAATGGATGGAGACCAAAAAGGCAAGGGAGGTATACCCTCACCTATTTACTGAATAATTTCAAACTTTTGGAGTTATAAATTTTTTTAGTGGGGAGGTTTGATCTAGGTGGATCTCCCAATAGATCAAGAATCAAAATCTTCAAATGTTGATTGGAAGCACATAGTTGTATATTGATCGTCAAGAGATTTCTAGAGATACCCATTTTATCAAAAACAAACTTTGTACATGAAGGATACCATGTTTTGAAGTTTTGATATATAAACCAATTACCTCTCAATATGTGGCAGGTCCATTGCACAGTTAGCAGCTGAGTTAGTGGTAAGAAGATATAATTTTTACTTCTGAATCAGAATAGTTGGGAATCGGGAGTCAAGATGGATTGTGTAGGAGTTGATATGCCCATGATGACCTCCGACTTTCGACATTGGGATCAAAACAGTTGGGGATCGAGAGTTGGGATGTCCATTGTAGGAATTGGTTTGATAGTTTCGACTTTCGATTTCTGAAGTCAGCATTGGTAAAGTCGACATCAACACAATCAACATCATCATAGTTGGGTTGGCACAATATGCATCAGACGGTTGACATCAACATAGTTGGATCGACACAGTCGATATTGTTACATTGTAAATCAATGGTCTAACATAACCACGACATATCAAGATGAATGGTTTAAAATGAATTTGGAAGTTATGATTGCATATTTGGTTTTTCAATATGACATAGTTATTTTCCAAGATTTCTTATTCATGGTTGGCACTAAGCCTATGCTTTTGATCTTGGAATTGATCGTGAAGGATAATTTCAGCATGGAATCAGATTTCATACCCAATTGAACACGACATCTACGGATCCAAAAACCAATCCAGTTTGTTATTTAAACATGCAATTTGGATGTGGATGAGTAAAGGGAGAGTGACAGAAAGACAAACAGATAAACATTCCATTGAGAAACAAAGTTTAGATGGTATGTTCGAACTAAGAGGGTTCAAAATTGACAGTGAGCGGGATGAAATTGACAATCACTATGGTTGTTTCCAGTGCCTTGGTGTTGTAACACAGTTATGAGGTGGTTCTGTCTAACACAAGAGATGAGTTATCATACAACGTGTAAGGGGAGTTCCTTGGAAAAGCTATTTAGCATTGGTAAAGTCTGTAAATAACAAACAAAATCTATAAGAGTTCTCTGTATTGATGTAAGATTGCAACATTTGAAGAATTTAATTAAAACGGTCCCACTGGAAGCCAGGACCTGGAGACGTAGGCCTTTAGAGCCGAACTCTGTTATCAATTTGCAGTCTTCAGTTTATGGTTTTCATTTGTGTTATTTCTGCATTTTGTTTTAAAGGATTTAAAATTATAAAATCTTCTCTAAAGAGTTTACTGTTTAAAAATGATTCACACATAAATTCATGTTTAATATGATCCTCTAATATTCATATTTGCTTTGGTTCTTATAAAGTTACCCAAAATAAAGATTTTAAGTCCCAAGAAGATTTCTCTAGTTAAATATATCATTTAAAAAGATAGGCATTAAATAAATCTAGTTGATTTGCCCTTGTTTTTTTTATAGTGTGGTTCACCTACCCCAAGCGGGGCCTATTACGTCCATGGGAACAACGCATAGGGGGGCCACCTGAAGGGGCCTCGCCCATTCGCTATGATTACAAAGCTAACCTGATGGGGACATCAAATGATGCCCTTATATATGGATGTATAGCCTCTGGGGGATTTGACCTTGATACCTTCTGCTCACAACTTACAGCACTCGACCACTTGAGTTATCCCACAGGGCTATGTATAAGGCCACCCTCTTTCAATTTTTTAAAGTTGGGTAGAGGCTTTATAGATTTTTTATTGTGCAATTCTTGCTTAGCTTGTTTCAATTATAACTTAGAAGATTTATCTTCTCAACTTTCTTTGTTCATATCAGTTTTGAAATCAAGGTATTATTTATGTTCAACATAAACCAACTTATCTGCAATAATCAAGACATTGATATCTGGATTTGAATCCCTAGAAGTATTGCACATTTTGATGACAAGTAATTGTTGATGAATCTTAACAAAAGAAAATAGATAAAGAAATCAAATAATAGACAAAAAATGTCAACACTAGGCTAAAAATCAAGAGAGAGGGAATCTTCAACAACCTTTGAAGCTTGTTATGGTCAATAAGCAATAGAGAATCTCCAACCCTATGTGCTTTGATCTTTTGGATTTCATCACTAGATATGGTCAAAATACAAAGGTGAAGCGGATAAAGCATGTATGGCAAACCTATAGCAAAGTCACCATGCCCGCCATAGGCCAAATCTTGCCAAGGGAAAAGAGTCAAGAGTTCAAGATGAGTCACAAAAAAATGAAAGTCGAGGAAGATATATAGAATATTGGTGAAAATGCACCAAAATGCTTTGGTTATCAAGCAAGTAGCAAGGTGACCGAGCTTGTATCACTATGGAGACCCGGGTTCAAAACTATTTGTGGGTGTGGCTTTAAATATGTCCTTCTAAATATAACAAGTATTATAAAATAAAGAAACAAACTTTATGTTATAGTTATATTGAAATCATTGTCCTGAAATGCATATGGATTGGTATTTCACCCTTCCATAAGTTATGAATCACAAATTAATTGATATTTAAAAGGTTTTGTTAGGAAAAATGAAACTGTGTTCTATGTAGCATGAACGATCAAACCCAACAAATACCTCTGATATCACTATCAAGTCAAAGCCCACTAAAAGCTGTTAAACATAGATGGATCATATCAGAATAGATTTTGGGTTTTGGTTTCATAGCAAGACAAACCAACTGAGTGAATGGTGGAGTGAGATGGACAAGAAAGTAAAGAAATTCAACTAAATAAAATGCCTTTCTAACATTTCATTATCCCTCCTTGTGCTCTACCTCAAATCATAATATATTTTGGAGTTTTGGTTCTTCAATAGGACAATCCAATCGAGATAAGCGGCGAATGAGATATTCATGTCTTTTGATGAGGCTGAGTAGGGGTTTTGTCTATGTCATTTTCACCAACAGTGAGGACATGCAGAGGGCCATTAGTAATCTTAATGGCAATGGCTACAATAATATCATTCTTAGAGTAAAGTTAATTACTCCCAGGAAGGCCTAGATGAAAGAAAACAAACCTTTCAAAAAGTAAACATTCGTTTCCAATAAGTAAACAAGCACCCTTATATGTTTCGATCTAACACCAAAAATGATTCGACAACATATCTATGCCATTCAAAGAATCCCATTGATTCCATCACCACTCCACTCTAGCAATGCATAGGGCATAAAGCCAAAACAAAAAAAACACGATATAAAATAAAATCATGCGCTAATGGTGCCAAAAAGTTTAATATGATAGAGAGGTGGCTAGAACAAACATGACTCAAGCACATAATGCAAGGAAATGATAAAGTAAAATGAGAAGTGACAGAAAGAGTCATTCATGGGTATTTACAGTTGATACGCTATCCAAATGGATCCAACAAGTCTAGAATATCTAGAAGGACATTTGGTGATATGAATCTTGACCTGAGAAGATTGAAGAAGATTGTTGATATTTGATTTGCATCCAACGTAGAAAGCACACTATCCACAAACAAGCCTTCACTCTTTTACGAAAACCTTATGTTTGCCTGAGAAAACAATAAACCATGAATTTAACTTACATTCAACTAATATTTTAGGTTAAGTAACCAATTTATAACGTAGTATGTGTTGAGCTCCATAATTTCCATCACTCCAAATTGACCTCTTGAGATTACACATATGAATCCCACGCCTTGTCAGTAGATGTTGATATGAACTTTGTCATTGCGTTAACCATGGTAATAACAAAATGTTAGTTTTCCCATTGGTGAGGACTCCTTTATTTGCATCCACAGATGGATTTAGCAGACATTCTTGGCATGCAGTGTTAGAGTGTAAGGATTGTAAGTCCAACCCAATCCCAATACATGTCTCAGTCTGTCATAGCACTAATCATCTGGTCGTAGACTCTACATTTTGATGCAATTCTAGTTTTGTCGAGAGCAATCGAGAATTAGTTTGTTTAAGATTTTGTGACTTGCAATTCTATTATGTTGAAAACTAGTATGTCTAACATTATATGGTTCAGAAATATAAACATTCGCAACAACTATTTTGTGACCCATAAGCACATACAAAGTACACCTATTGCAACTTTGCAACTCCATGCCTTTAACGCCTGTCCCAACATCCAAAGCCATAACAATGTGGCTATAGTTTTTTTTGTTGATATGACAATTCAAGCTTCTCTACCTCCTTTTCCACCAATACAAAAATCAAATGACAAAATTTAAAAATGGTTAACTTGTTTTTGTTTACAAAAAAAGAGTTTAATATACTTCATTTATTTATAAACTTTATCAAAAATCTATTAAAAAGGACGAAACTAATACAAATTCAATACAATTTTGGTGGGCCTCTCCAAAACATGTTTTATTTGAGATGGGTGATGGTGGGGGGCAGGTTTCTATGAGGATAGCTGGATCAGATAGTGTGTCTCCTTTCACGTCACTATCATCACATATGGCAGGTAGAGCCAAATCGAAAAAGGTTCTCTCGGTATGATCCAGATTTATGTGAGAACGAAATGAAATAACAGAGATAACATCATAAACACATCCATATTTCAAAGTTAACATAGATATAATAAATATATATTCTATTAAATGGCAGAAATATAACATACTGCGATACAACTGCTAGAATGGTGGTAGCTATCTCTGAGAAGAGATGTGGTTGCTACGCTCATATGTGCCAAGTTGAATACAAAATGAGTCAAAGGGGCTTATTTATAATAAGAATGAGGGTGAGAACCCCAAAAGTACAAAACATAACCCTAGAAGATGGACTGTCATAAAGTTTGTGGCCCCAAGGTGGTAAGTAGAATAATCAACTTCCTGGGGTCATAACTTTTGCATATGATCTCCGATTTGGATGCTCAATAGCCCATTGGAAAGGTCTATCTGAGATTTACAACTTTCAAATGGGGCCTAATGCATGCTGGTGGCAACCAATTAGCCCCTCAAATCGCCAAAAAACATCATTTAGGGCCTCAAAAGGGCCCCAGAAGTTTGGGACCCGAAAAACCGCAGAAAAATAACTAGGGAACTGAGATAACAGAGATAACATCATAAATACAACCATATTTATGTGAGAACAAATTGAAATAACAGAGATAACATCATAAATACAACCATATTTCAAAGATAACATAGATACAGTAAACACATATTCTATTAAATGGCAGAAATGGAACAAATTGTAATACAACTACTAGAATGGTGGTAGTTATCTCTCATAAGAGATATGGCTGCTATGCTCATCCATGCCAACTTGAATACAAAATAAGGGCAAAGGGGATTATTTATAATAAGAATGAGGGCGAGAGCCCCAAAAGTCCAAAACATAACCCTAGAAGATGAACCGCCATAAAGTTTGCGGGCCCAAGGTGGTAAGTTGAACATTCAACTTCTCGTGGTCATAACTTTTGCATACGATCTCTGATTTGGGCGCTCGATAGCCTGTTGTAAAGGTCTATCCAAGATTTACAACTTTAGAATGCGAAAGAATGCATGTTGAACACAACCATTGCCCCCCCACCCCAATCCTTAAAAAACGTCGTTTATGGCCTCAAAACGACTCTGAAAGTTTGGGTCCCGAAAAACCGTAGAAAAATAACTAGGGAACTGCCACAATGGACATTTGTTTTGAGCTAGTAGAATAGGTGGGTGGCCAAAGATATCCATCTAGATCATAGTATCTTTGTCTAAGGTTTTTTAGGTTTTGGGTGTTAAAACAAACCCTTCCCAAAACATTGTGTTTTCCTCAAACATTAACTCTCTGGTGAAGGATGGAGGTAGGGCTTCAATTTATGAGAAGATAGGGGTTTTGAATCAGCCAGAGGATTTGCAGAAGTAGGTCAATAAGAGTAGGTTTGTTCAGGATTTGTAGATTAAATGACACTCTCTTGAGGATCATAAAGTTCACAGGTCGAAAAGGAGACTAAAATTTCAGAAAGCTAAAAATGGAAGGTCTCTATGCGTGGTGGGAAAGGATGTTACAATGGATTCGGTGTTGGATTTAACTTAGCATGCTCTTGTGGGAAAGTCCTAATTCATTAGGTTAATGACATAGCATATTCTTAGATGGATTCTAGTAAATGGAAACCCTATATTGGAAATATGCTAAGTTCTTGTGTTGCTTAATGGTTGGATAGTATTTTGATTTCTTTCAAAGGAAGATCGACGAGCGGTTAAGGAAATATTTTGGGTCCTTGGTATGGGATATTTGGTTTTATCTTGATGGCATGCAGGTTTCGAACCTTATAGTGAACAAATGTTAAGGAGGCGTTTGTGGGTGATTCTTCTGGGTTTTTCTCTTCATTGGTGGAGTTTAAAGCGTTTCATGGCGATTGCAAATTCCATTGGCCGTTTTATTTTGATAGAGGAGGAGTAATTGTTGGGTTCTGATAGGAATTGTCGAGGATGTTATTAGAGATAGATCCTGAATGTGGTCATCCTGAGGAGTTGGATATTATATGGGATGGTGGCTCTTTTGTCCAGATATTGGACTGTTGGAGAGTTCCATTCCATTGTAATAAGTGTCATGAAATGGGCCATGTGAGAGCACAGTGTCCAAATTTTCCTTTTGGTACATTGAAGCAATTTGAGGTTTAATATCCTGAAGAGGAAGGGATGGATGAAATTGACACTGGGTTATCTTTTCCTATTTCCTTGGACTGTGTCTTAACAACAAATTTTGTGGGTAATTTTGCTAAATCTGTCCATGTCCAATTAAAATTTCTTTTTGTTGATGAGATCTTAAATTGATTTTCAGTTTTGGGAGGGGATGCTTTGGTAGAGTTCAAATTTTAGGGTTCAAAGTATTTGGTGGAAAGTGTAGTTGTAGGGGAAGTGCTTATGGAACCCGAGTCATTTGTTTCTGAGAATCATGTTACACCTTCAGTTCATATTAATCCTAAAGTTTCAATTTCTGGCCATATTAGTTCTAAATCTTCTTCTTTCGGACATATTCTTTGTGAAGTAACACATAAACCCTCAAAACATTTATCTGTAACTAGTATGGACTGTAATAGTTCCCATGACCCAAGTTTTTTGGCCTCATATTTTCCTACTCTAACTGGTAAATAATATGAATATCTTGGGATCATTATATCTCACTCTCCCATTTATGATTATAGGGATATATCGGTTCATTTGGAAAAAAAAACATGAATCCTCTACCTACATATTCCTCGGTTGATGTGGAAAATCTGGATATCCTCTATCTTAAATGGAAATGTTTCAATAAAAGAGCCTATAAAAGGAAAGAAAGGCAAGGGTTTTATTTCGAATAAGGTGGATTCTTTGTGAAGTAGGCATTAAATGTATAAATCCAACGGTTTATTCTCTTTTTGACAAGGGTTTACCAAGGGTTTCTGTCCAATATACTTCTAATAATTAGGCTCTTAAAGATGATGCGACCCTAGGAGGGGTTCTTTAATGAATTTGTTGTCTTTAAATGTCCAAGGGCTAAGTAGTGGCCATAAAAAAATACCTTAAAGAGAAAATTTGAGATTGTTTGTCATGACATTTTTCTTTTACAGGATACTATGACCTCTTCTATAAATGCTTGCAATTATTTTTTGAAATTGAATTCTTCTTGGTGTGTCTATGGTTTGGACTCTTCTAGTTTATGTGGTGGAACTCTTATGGCATGGAACCTAGTTGTAGTTGATTTAAAGGAATTTTCTACCGTTGCAAGTATCATGGATTAAAAATTTTTAAAAGGTTTTGAAAAGAAGGTCATAATCCTAAATGTTTACGATCCTTATCAACACAGGAAGACCTTATGGGAGCATGTATCACACGTTGGTATTCTTTCAAATGTTTCTTTGATATTGGCCGTAGATTTAAATATGACTTTGTTGGTTGAGAAAACTTTAGGGACAAGGAATGCTTTTGATCCCTAGCCAGATTTTTTTATGTTCCATGTTTGAGGAAGCTAGAAATGTTGACATATTACATAGTGTTCTTGTTCTGACCTGGTCAAATGGTAGATGTGGCATGAATGGATTAGCTAAATGGTTGGATAGGTTCTGAATGTATGAAGAGTTATGCGATAGAATCGGTTGGTATCGGTCTTGGTCCTATTCAATAGGTATTTCAGACCACAAATCCATGATCTTACAATTGGATTTCGACAGAGATTACATTCATTATCCATTCAAGTTTAATCTGGTTTGGTTTAAGGAACAAGATTTTTATGATTTTTTACATCATAAATGGGAGAAATTGTCTCAATCTAATCATTCTTCTCCACTATATGGATTGGAAAGGAAGTTATCTTTGTTAAAGGATGAATTTAGGAAATGGGAAATAGAAAAGAAAGTGGAGAAGGATAGAGAGATGAATCTAATAGAGGTTGAAATTGAGAAGCTTTATGGAATTATTGATGAAGACATTTTCTATTTAGATAGGAAAGATTATATTTTGAAGCAGAAGGAAGAAACATGCAAACAAAAATAATAGGCATGTCTGGTTATAGGCTGAAGATAACAATACAATTTTTTTTCATTCATTTGCAAACTAGAGAAGATTGACAATTTTTATTTGGGAGATAAAGGGGGAGCGTAATGAGATTAATAGTGATAATAAGTCCATGAAAACTATTGTTATCCGTCACTTTAAAGATTTATACACTCAAAGTAATTCTTTAAATCTTTTAAATCAACTAAAAGCTATAAGAATTTTCCTAAGGTTTTTCAGTGAGGAAGACGGTCAGTCTATAGGGGATACTATTGCTATGGAGAAGATAAGTGTCATAACAACAATAACGCACCCACTTTTTTGTGTGGTTTTATTTGTATCCATGGCAGGTGGTATCATAGCAACGTTGCAGCCAAAAGTTTAGGTTTGTTGAGGTGGTCACAGTGTCAGAAGGGTTATCGCAGTGCGGGGGACTTGAAGTTTTTCAGCAAAAAGGTGAAGCGAATCGATGCCTAGCGAAGGAGGGTGTTTTGGTGGAATGCCTCCACAGCGTCATTGGTCCATTGGAAGATTGTCGACACCGAATTATGCTTCTTGCAAAGGATTGCTTAGTAGAAGCACTCTTGGTAGTAGCGTCCGTCGTAGCAGCAAAGAGTGCATGGTAGAAGCTCTCAGGAGACGCTCTGGATGAGCGCTCCTTCATTGCACATGTCTATGGTAAGGTTCGCTCGAGAGGACGCTCAACATAGTGCATCAACTAGGACACGCTCTGCAACAAACAACGAGTGGCCAAGGAGGGAGCACTCACGTCAAGCTCACATAGAGCGCCCGTCATAGTGCGCCAGTTGGAGGTGCGCTCTAGCAGAACATGCGATAGTGTCCATGAAGCATGTGCACTCAAAACACTCGAGAGGCAATGCGTTTGACAAGCGCTCGACAACATGTTTCAGAAGTGCGCCTAAGGTGCGCTCAAGAAAGAGACCTGTGTCAAGTGCGTTTTGGGAAAAAACCTCACCGAGTGACCAGTGACAAGTGCGCTCTGACAAGGAGCGTCGTGTTAGGATTATTAATCCTCCCTTGTTCATACTTTCTATTAGATTAATTAGCCTAACTTAGGAACCTTAATTAATTAATTGGGTCCACTAGTACCATTGGGTCCACTTTGCCTAATGGGGACACATGTACTAGTCACTAGAGTGTGGGGAACACTGCTAGAGGTTAACTGCCACTTATTGCATGTGCATGCATCAGTTTGGGTGCCTCCTAGACCAATACCTACATTTTAGGAGCCACTAGGAGTCTCGGAACCAACCTACATTACTTAGTTGGAGTTGGTGCTAGTTAGTCTCAGTTAGCCCTCAGTTACTTTCAGTTAGTTCTCAAACAGTTAGCTAGTGCATATCTTGCATGGATAATGCATGGATGCATGTGGAGTAGGCGTCTTTGCCCACCTAACACACTTAGTTGCATTGAGTTAACTAGATGTCACTGTTTTTTTGAGTTGGTTGGACATATGGGAGTTGATTTTGAACTCCGATATTGATTGGGAGACCATGAGTTAGAGATTCAGTTAGATAAAGTCATATCCACTTGGGAGATTCGAATTCATACCCCATGCATTCGAATTCTTTCGTATGTAAACTATTGTAACACCAGCTATTATTATTTTGAATGATACTGTAAATTCCTGAGCAATACTTGTCTGTTTCTTGTGTGGTTTATTTTGTTCATTTTGTATCTTCATCCTCCATTTGCCGCAAACATTATTAGAACTATCTGCTTGAATATCTAAATGGCATTCAAATTCTAATACGTCGACATCGCCAGTGGAAATGTGTTTTGACGGATAAGTTCATTGGAACTTCAAATGGAGGTGCTTGGTTGCGGCACTTCAAAACAAGGAAAGTATGTCAAACACAACTAAGTTCTAAACTAGAAGTCACCTTGGGAATACTTACAACTTGTCTAAGAAAGTGTTGTAAGGGAGGAAATTGGTAGACGAAGGATGAAAGCAAATGAACGGGCCAAAGAGTTAATTAACCGAAACTTGGAAGAAGTGAAGGTTAGAATGGGTAAGAAAGCCACATACATGGTTTCTAATTCGGATGATCCAGGAGGATATTGGTGGCCACCCACCTATTCCTCTTGGACTCCCACCATTGTTTCTTTCAGTTTTCCAGTTTCCTTAATTGTAGCACAATTTACTATTTTTGGCAGTTTTTGGGTCCTAAACTTCCAGAGCCGTTTTGAGGCCCTAAACGACATTTATGGATATAGTCCTTAAACAGATCTTTCTAATGATATATCATGTGCGTCAAACGGAGGTAGTATGCTAAAGTTACGACCCCGAGAAATTGATGTACCAAGTTACCCAACATGGCCCACATTAAGGCGTTTCACTTCCTAGGGTTAGGTTTTTGGATGTGTAGGGTTTCCATTGTTTCTCAATAATATATAGGCCTTTGAGCCTCATTGTAACACAGAGTTCAGAGGCATGTAGCTGCCACATCTCTTCTCAGAGATAAGCTACCAACACTCTAGCTAGTTTATTTCCATTCTGTATGTAAACAAGTTCCAGTTATTGATTAATGAAATGAAGTGTTATTTCCGATGCATATTTGTTTCTATGGTTATTTGTGTATTCTATTGCGTTCCTGCATAAATCCGGATCATCGGAGCAAGAACCGAAAGTTCCTTCTAACTGAGAGGATTCCATTCATGAGGAGCCCGAACCGGTTGACAAGACACGCGATGCTAAGATGCTTGGAAAATTTTATTAGGATGTGGAGCAGTACTTGGATTAAATGAACGGGATTCAAACGAAGCTAAGGTGAATGTTGCAGCCATGTTTCTCACAGGCACAACCAAGTTATGGTGGACAAACCGTGCGAAATACATGGTTGCAGGAAAGGTGACTAAACAGATCGATAATTGGGAGCAAATGAAGACAACTTTGAGGGCACAATTTGGTCCAGGGAACCAAGGCTGGATCACAGGAAACAAGCTTATGAGGTTTAAGCACACCAAGAGGATTTAGGCCTATATCAAAGGTTACACCAGCGTCATGCTGGAGATAAAGGATATGAGTGATGAGGATCGTTTATACCTCTTCATGAAGGGTCTGTAGAATTGGGTGCAAGTTAACTTGCGACGCAAAGGAGTGAAGACCCTTGCCGAAGCCATTGCAGCCGTGGATAAATTGCTTGACTTCCTAGGAGACGGAAAATACGAAGCCAAGGGAAACGAGGATGACAACAAAAAAGGCTAAGGCAAGTTTAAGAAGAAACATGAAGGCAAGCCTAAGACGGGTAACAAACGTGACGAGGAGGACCCAAGAAAGCAAACGTTCCCAAGGACAAGGTGTTGTTCAGGGAAATACAACCCTTTAACCTAGGGTCTGGGGTTGCCAACATACTAAAATAAACTTTTATACATTCATCCATTAAAGAATTTTACAGAGAAATAAAGAAGAAAGTAAGTGTACCTTGTTTATGAAGGTTGGTCCTAGCTTTCTTTTTCAATCCAAATGCCCCAGCAGCTTCTAGGGAATCTCCACACCTGCAAATAGACAGACCTTCTTGCAATATCTTAGATGTTATATAAAAGATTAATGAAATATTATGCTTGCAATAATATAAAAAGACAATTTAGAAATAATAACACATAAGAGTACAAGTGCACAAAATTAGAAGAAAGTCTCTCTTTATTGATAAACAAGTGATGGAAGATTACAACCAGTATCTGATACAAGTCCTCCTTTGCTAACCAAGGAACTTAGTTCTAGAGCTCCAAGATCTCCAAAGGTAATCCACCAAGATAACTTTGCTCTATCATTCATGATATCTTCGCCTCAACCCATACCCTCTATTTATACCTGATGGATGAGAGGAGTTACGCAGATTGAGATGGCTGAGGAAGTTGGGAGCGTTATGATTACGAGCCCAACTGTCCTTTGACTAAACTTGTTTTTAATTTTTTAATTTTGGATTACGAAACTCACGACTATTAATATTAGCAAATCACGAGTCACACTCGAATTTTATAAGGGCAGCCCGCGAATGCAACGTATGATCATGTTTTAGCGGGTTGTATACATAGCTACTCGCGAATGGAACACAAGTTGTGATGGAAAGAGTTGCGATTGGACCTAAATATTATTATAAAAAAGTAAGCTAAGCTGGAAAGATGATGATGTATGAAGGTCCATGCACATATATAGGGTTTTGGCCACTTCCATCCATTTTGTCCTTTTATGTACCGATACAATAAGTGTCCGTACTTAAATGGAGAAGTGTCATTTCATAGGATAACATATGCCCCCTAATGTGTGAGGTCAGAGGGAAGCGATGGCCAAAATACATTACAAACTTTATTCTTGGAGAACTCAGTTACCAAGGCTACAGAGAGGTACCTAAAACATAACATTTCAAAGTTATGTACAAAATCATATTTGAGGATGCCATGTTCAATAAAGCAGAACACTAGCTCCTTTACAATAGTGGATTACATCATATGATATGAGCAACAAGGCGATGTATGTATTACAATGGTGGACCAAATCCACAATATACAACGATTAGTATTCAATATCTGGGAGTAGTGTTGTTTAACATAACAAAATCTTGCACAACTTAGGTTATAGAGGTATGAACCTGTTGCCGCCTTTCACACACCTGGGTCACGTGGCAGAAATCTTCAAGCCATTCGGTGTGTCCTTGGGGGCAAGTCTTGAGTCAAGGCTGTCACCTTGTTCTTGACTCCTCCGTTTAGGCTCGACTCCTAACGAAGCCAAGGGGGGTAGACCCTATTAAGTTACTAAGGCTAATTACTTAATATGGTGATGTTAAACTGAATGAATTACTTAGGAGTTTGAAATTTAACCAAAAACAACCATAGATGACAAGATACAAAATGAGCGCACGAAAGCACAATGCTGAGACACAATATATATATATATATATAGCAAGAAAATAACCAGTGCCTTAAAATGGAGTCAAAATGAAATCAATGTACTTGCATGTGCTTGGAGTGAATGTTTTGCAATTGTCTCTTGGTACGTTTTAAGTTAATGTGAAATATGAGTTGATTAAAATTATGCGAGTGGGTGGACTCCAGATATACCCGAGAGTACTTGGAGTATGTCCAAAACTAAACCTTCACGGCTACCCACAAGGAATATGTGGGATGAATGGAGTCTTTGGGGCTATTGTTCATAACGCACCCGTTAGGGTGTGACAGAGATCGGCGCCGCGAGGTCACTTTTCAGAAGTTCCCGCTTCCTTTGGGTATTTTACCACCATAATGGTTTGATCTAGGTGTTGGATTTTCACCTGATGGTTTGTCAATTTGGGAGAGTGAATCCTAATTATACTAGTCACTCAAATGCTTTTGATACAGCTTGACTGATCGAACAAACCGCAGCCAAGTGCAGACCATACACACCGGAGTCTTGTCAATTTTAGTAAATTTTGAGATGGATGTTCTTGTTAAAAATAAAACCCTCCAGGAACCTCTTTCGATCCAAGTGGACCTCAATCGGGGAATCAAGGAGGGGTTGATTTTATTATGGTTACTGAAACAAATAATGATAGCAAATGAAACAGAAAAAGATAAGCAAACCACAATTTTCTAATTAGACTACCACGAACCTTTCTTCACCTTTCGGCTCAAAAGGAGGCTCGTGGGGTAGGTATTAAAGTTACTTTGAAACCAATAGAAATGGAATATGTAATTGATTTCAAATCAAATTATATTACCTTGCAGATTAATACTACGCTAGATTGAAAAAAGATGAACGAAAAAAAAAATGACAGGGACGCAAATCCCCCTAGGGGGGGATGGGGAATGGGCTCGAAAGAGCCTATTCAAAAATATTTTTGTTACCAGTGGTTAAAATATCATCAAACTGATATGATGCCTCTTGATTCTTATACAGAATGAAACCAAGAGATTACAAAGTGCAAAAAATAAAGATTTCAGTCAAAAGGGGAGACCCTTGGGGGGATTCAAAAGGCCCCAAAGTCACTTTTGAGCAACAGCTCCTCCTTTTTTCTGTTATGCCTGCTAAAAACTAGCAAGCTTATTAGACTTAAATATGCCCAAAAGCACTCTGAAAGTACCTTTGGGTTAGCTTATTTTAACCAAAAAAAGCTAAGTAAAAACTAGTTGAAAAATGTAAAAAGGGAACCAAGGAAAGCAAGCTTTCCTTGGGATCTTGGCTTGCCTTTTAGGCAGCCAATATGATGTGCACTGATTGCTAGATTTCTCTTTTATAACAGAAAATAGAAATCTAATGCATGCAAGCTACAAATTCTCTTTAAAATTCCATGCAAAAAAGGACGATTTCCCTAAAGCAAGATCTAAAATGCTTATGAAACCTTTTAAGAGAAAGATCTAGATTATGGGCTTTGAGAAGATATATCTAAGTTAAATTTACTTTAAGATGATAGATCTAAACAATATCAAAGCTATGAACAAAGTAACCAGGTAAAAGACTTGATTTTGAAGGAGGAAGAGGAGGAGAGAAATGTTGGTAGCCTTGAAGATCCACCGTGGAGCTTTTTGGTGGAATGTCGAGGGACTATGCCTTTGGAAGGTTTTGGAGAAAGTGAAGAAGCAAACTAGATCAGCATCCTCTCCAATCTAGGAACCTGTAGCTCAGCTGAAATAAAAAAAACTTGCCGAAATACTTGTGAGATCCGATTAGTACATACACAAAGATTCAGAACAACATGCATATAAGCTTATAGAACATGTTGAATCTAGATCTCTAAACATGCATCAAAGGAAAGAGATGGCCAATAAACTTATTGAAAAGCACCTTTCCTATCAAGATTATAATAAGATTATTATCAATCTAAGCAATGAATCGACAAGCAAACAACAAATTATGAACACAGATACATGTTACCTTAGTAAAAATGGCAATGATCATCCACACATACAATGGCACAACACCGTCTTGCCTCCAAAGCTTCTCTTTATTTCAAATGAACAATAACAATAATATAATAGTAGTAGCACCTCAATCCCAGTTCTAACTAGCTTGGAAGAGGCTGCTTGTGCTTGGATTTATACAAAAAATAGGACATCCAACCCAGAGGGGGGCACAAATCCCAAGGAGCCAGATCAAATCAGCTGATGGAGAGTCAATCAATGCAGATATGAAGCTGAACTGAGCCTACTTGTCAACCGAGGGCTTGATTGAGCTGACACATCAACCCATAAACCGACACATCAGTCCACAGAGCATCCAGGAGAGTCCACACGTGTGGAGGGGAGAGAGAGGGTGCAATTCCCCATAAAGACAGCTGAAGATCAACTCTGGATCTAATTTGATCACCTCCTTCAGTCAAGGATTTGTCAGATCCAGTCAATCTGGTTCATATCTGACTAATTTCAATCAAATCGGCTGAGAATCCACTGATCTATGATTTTGGTTTTGCTCCATTATTCATCAATTTATTAATTAAAATAATCAATAATTGATTTATGGGGCTTTCTAACCTGAGTGATGGAAAATCACTCAAAACTAGGAAATAGTAGGTCCATGGGTTTACATGGTGCTCTTAGGTTGAAAATGAGCACCTACATGACTGAAACTTATTATTTGGCCCACTTTTATTACAAAATCAAATTTTCCAATTAAACTATTAAAAAATAGCCTAAGTTTTGGAAAAAATCAAATTTTTAATAAAAAACACTGAAAAAAACTAAAAAATTGAAAAATTGAAAAAACCTAGGGGGACTTAGACATGCTCATATGACTCGACCATGATGTCTAGCATGTTTATACATTGACACATAGACTTTAATAACCTCAATAAGCCTAAATGCCAAGCCGACCACCCCAACTTTGGAGGTATGGAGTGAAAAACTTAGAAATTATCAGTCGTTTATTCAACAACCAATAATAACCAAGGGAAAAAACACCCTGGGCTGATCGAATTGACAAATAAAGTCTAAGAGACCGAGTCTTTTACAGACACTATCATGCTAGAACATTTATTACAATTCCCCCATGGGGTATGAACATGTGATATTGTACAACAAGCACTTCCCAGAAGTACTTTCAAAGGTCTTTTGAAGTCCGAACAAGTTATCCTTATCCGGTTCACCAGGCTCACTTGATAAAAAACCACTAAGTACAACTTAGGTGGTAACAGAACCTAAGGTCTTCATCCAAATCCATAGTAACTAGTACAATTCCTACCATGTGAATAGATGAGTTGAAGTCGAACATGGAAGGAACTCAACAGAATGTCAATGAATGAGTAGTGTTGATAACTGAAGCAAAGGAATTCAGCAATACAAGTAGTGAATCCTAAGGTACTATATTTGAAATTCTGGGTCTTCGTCTTTAGGAGATACTGATGAGAAACCGTGATGTGGGGAGGAAGGCAATGAATCCCTCAATAGGTCACAAAAGTAAATAGGAAACTGGATGAGGGAAGGGAGACACAAGGGATTCTTAGAGATGATAATGATAGGAATCAGGATAATCAAATAGAGGTACAGATCCTTGAATAGTGTGCATGACACAGAGATGACCCAAGGTAGCTTTAGACTTTCAGATAGAACAACTAGACTTATCTATCATGTAGGAGACATTGTCAAATTCCCCATGTATAAAGGACAAGTGGAGGAGTAAAAACTTGAAGTAATAGCTGAGATTGAAGTGGAAAATTAAGACATAAGCATCAGGAAGTTCAAAGAGTGCTTTGTTCAAGGATGACATGCTGCCACTATTTATAACCCAAAGAGTGAAATTCTTCCTTACCTTTCTTGTTAATTTTAACGAGTCCAAGAAAGTCAACTCGAGTCTCTCTTTATTTTTGACAAGCTTGAAGAGGGGAGAGAATAATGTTTGATATGTCATTGATTCGTGGATTTTATACTCCCGAACTAGTAGATGCTCGTTGTTGTTATCATAGTTTTGAGAGTCTGAAAACTCCGAAGAAGACTCTAGGGGGGTGCTTTTTTGTCCAATTTAGTCTCTTGAGGCGGGAAAAGTATAAAACAATCCACAAAAGAACTCTCTTAGCTCTCAAAGGACTAAGGTATACATTTTTCGTACTTAATCGGTAAGGTCCGAAAAAGGGGTAAACTATCACCATACCGACACACCTTCAAAAGCAGCATATAGCCTGAGTTTAACTAGTGTGAAGGAAGGCAAGATCAATCAAAAAGATCCATTTGGTTACGAGAAATGGGGCTTACAACAGTAAACTCGATGCTTTGTTTTTTAGATTTTGCGACCGTGACAAAGACATAAAGTACGCTCATAATCGTTTTTATGTTTGGGTCCAGAGCACGAAAAAGAGAAAACTAGGCTCATACCGGGTGTTCCTTTGTCCGTAAATTTAGTCTCTCAGGTCCATAAAAGAGGTAAACTTGTGCCTAAAGACACTCTTCTCAATTCTGTAGAAAATAGAGTATTCCTTTCGTGTAAATAATCGACATGGTCCGAGAAAGAGATAACTTACCACCAATATAGATGATCATTCACTTATTCTTAACGAGTCTGAACAAACAAGTTTACTCGGTTGTCTAGTCTATTTTGAGGAGTTAGACCAGGGCCTAAAGAAAAATCCATAAGGGTAGGGAGCCTTATAATCGGGTATAGTCTGTAAAAAGATGCAAAATGAGGCTCATTTTGTCATGAAAAACAACTAAGAAGTCTCCCGCAAACCTACCACAACTGCAGCATGGGTACCAAAAGACAATAAGATGTTCTAGACTAGGGTAACCCATGTAAAGGAGGCCCTATCACGAAGGAACAATGATGTTTACAAGGTAAAAGTGGTTATAAACCATAGTCCATGGATGTAAAAGTGATCATAGGGTTAAGCAGAGGATAAGGTGTGAATGCAAAGTTGCAAATGAAGACCAAATCCTATAGTAGATGTGACGGAAAAGAATTGTTTTATCATCCAGGACCTGTTGCAGCTTAGTAAAAGACTATGGTATTAGTTCATATATTAAAAATTTGATTTTAAACTATAGACAATGGGTAAAAATTTACAATTTTTACTATAAAAAGTTTAAAACCAAAAATAAACTTACCATTTTGGAATTTCAACTATATTTGGCAATTTTACCTTCAAACTTCAACTGACCGGTGTGGATAAACCAATGGACGAAAATAAAATCCGCAAGTTGCAGGTTGGTGATCTCTCCTTGCTCTTCCTTTTCATCTATCCCATTTTTTATTTTTATGCAACAATTTGGTGGTTTTATGCTTGCCCTAAAAGCATCATGGGGCATTCGCGAGTACCCTTCTTTAAACTCGCGAGTGCATGTTTTATTTGTGAGTTACCTGCAGTGCAACCCCCGTGTGGTTCACACTGTGCCTAAACCATAGCCACGAATACTGCGCGACCTCCATTTTTTTCAAAAATGAATAATGAAAAGCATTTTGTCATAGATTCTAATGAAAGGCGTGTTGGTTTGGCAGGCCACCATCGTATTGGAGTGGAGAGAGTGCGAACATGAGTACATGGATTGAGATGTCCCAACTTTAGAAGATTTACAACGAAGTGGCTTGTTAAAGTTTTATTGCATTTTGAATATGCACTCCCAAGTTCATCTTTTGGAAACTTTGATAAGTTATTGGGATCATGAACTTGGGTTGTTCAACATCCAAGGGGAGACCTTGGAATTGACCATAGATGACATCTATTTTATCACGGGTTTATAATGCAGGGGTACACCTATGAACTTGGAGGGTATTGACTGGGGCGGGGACCCTCTAATTGTACAAGATTACGTCGACAACTACTATTTTCCTTGTGCGTAGAAATTAGGGACACAAGTCCCAATTTCAAAAATTTCAAGCTTTCCATTGAAGGTCATGGTAAGCATGGTCGCCAAAGTAGTAGGGTCATCCGCGTTGCATCTAGCAACATGTACTCATATGCGGGTGGCGATAGAGTGCATGCGGGGGATGTTGTTTCATTGGTGCTTGGGATTGATCCCGATAATGAATAAAAAACTATCTGATCGCAAAAGGGATCGAAGGAAAAACTTTGGCTATGCAAGTATATTAGTGGCATTTTTCTTTGAGAGGGTTCATGCCCTCAATCCCGCGGTGACCTTACCTCCTTGCCCCGCTAGTGAGCCTCGACTAACGCGGTGGGGAGACATCTTCCTATGATAGGGTGGTGATGGTGCAGTCCAGAACGGTTACGATGATGACTTCTACCCTCGGTGGAGTCGTGTTTGTTCTGTTGTTTAGGTAAATACAACCTTATAACATAGGGTCTAGGGTTACCCACATACTAAAATAAACTTGTAGAAATTTAGCCATCTAAGAAATTAACAGAGAAATAAGGAAGAAAGTAGGTGTACCTTGTGTATGAAGATTGGCCCTAGCTTTCTTCTTCAATCCAAATGCCCCAACCACTTCTAGGGAATCTCCACACTTACAAAGAGACTCATGACGTGAAGGAAGGACCCAAGAATCAGTTCTATCGACAACTATCACGATAGACTTTCCTACACTCGTTGAACCTACATAGTTAATTGGGGCTGGTATATCAAATGTTCCCATCAATGATGCATACATTCCAACCCCCAAGCTCTCGTTAGCCGATTTTGACTAATCTATCAACGGTACTGTGGACTCATTCATTTCCAAATCACCTTTTCGAGTGAAACTGAGCTGGTCAACTGTGACCAACTTCCCTTCGTGGGGAAACACTACAACTTGGAAAATGACCGAGGGGATAACACACATGGAGTAAGACCAAATTCTTCCCAACAACATGTTATAATCCAACGGAGCATCGAGAACTTCCACCTCAACAGACATTGTTTTCCTTGCCAACTTTATTTTGAAAGCTGGTAGGATACCTTGTGGACGAAAAGACCTTCCGTTGAAAGTAGTAAGTAGAGTGTTTGATGGAACTAGCTCTGGGGATCCTAAGGCTTTCCAACAAGACATCGACATAACACACGTGGAAGCGCCTTCATTAACCACCATTCTTTCGATGGTTTTACCACCATGGACAACATCAATTAACAAAGCCACATGGTATGGCAGGCGTATTTTAATATCAAAAAGATTAAATTTCGCCAGCAGGATCGTTGAATCCATGGTGCCTATGGCTGCTAAGAGTGCATCCCTCTGAGAAGGACAACTCTTTAACACCTCCAATGCCGACATTGCACAAGGAGTTTGAGCTAAGTCTTCAACTACATAATAGTTGGAAGCAGCCCTAACATTAGGATTGTGAAATTTTTTCTTAAAGACACCTTTCAGTATCTTAGGCATTGGTTCAACTCGTTTATCAATAGTGAGAGGGGCTGAAGTTTCAGAAGTAGACTTACCCTTCTCTTGAGCCTCCGATTCGTAATTCTTATTTCTTGTTTGGAGGAAAGAGTTGGATCGTACCATATTGGTATAATTATTATCAGTAGGAGCACTAGAAGTTCCCCTGACAACATTCGAAGTAGAATCTGCATTCTGCCCTTATGGAAATGGATCCTCCAGGACAACCAGTGGTTGATTCTTTAGCAGCTTCTGTGCTTGTTCCATTAGAGGGCATTGATAAGTAAGGTGGTCTCCCTAACACAACTTATAAGGAAACTTGACCTTTTCTCTTGTCCTTTTTGCCCCCATCAACACTGTTTGTGGGATTTTGCTTGTTTTGGTTATCCTCACCCTTCTTCCCTTTCTTGTTTTTCCCACTGGGCTGCTGATTTCCCTTCTGAGAAGACTGTGCAAAAACATTTGCACTTTGTGGTGAGGGGGTGGTAGCCTTAGCTGCTTCTGTTGTAGATTGCTTCACTGACAACTCATGGAGTTGCTTGGCCAATGATTCTACAGTGGGAGTACTGACTAAACCAACCACACCATCATCATGGGGTCCAGGCTTCGGTTTCTCTTGGTCATTTGTAGACCTCGGGGCCTCAGGGATAATCTCATATAAGATCCTAGACTAAGCATATATTAGGTCTAACTGTTGGGCCCTAAGAATCACCTCCTCTTCCATGGTCACCCCCGAATGTGATCAGATATATGTGTGGCCTTGTTTTGTTGAAATGTCGATAACAAGTCTATACCAGCATCATACCAGACAGGAAGCTGAAAGTGGTTAAGGAACACAATTGCTAAATACAACAAGCTATCATATGCAGCAGAAGGAATTTTTATGTACCATTTTGTTGCCACATGAGTCAACGTTCTCTGAAAAAGCCTCAACCGAACAGAGTCATCATTCAACAAGTTAGAAGAGCACCAAAGGTGGAATGTGGTAATGTGAGCACCTGGGTCCTCACTAGCTTTGCCTTCAAACTTATGGATGTATGGTGGAAGTTTGATGGGTGCAGGTGGTCATGCCACATTGTGCCACATGGGGCCATTCATTAGTTTTGATTAATTTGACAAGTTTACCGTTGCCAGGAAAGGAAGTTTGGGCCTAACCAGTGTTTTATATCAAGGAGTTAGGGGTGTGGAAGGACTTTCCCCCTGGCTCCCAAAAGAAAAGGTGGGGATACCCCTACCTGCTGGTTGTGATGTAGAAGTAACATTTTGAAAAGTATTCCACCCAAAAGCCAGTGGATTACAATTTTGTGGTGTATTATAGGTGGTTTGACCCACCCCAGCCGAAATTGGAGTTTCGAAAACAGGAGTAGGACTCCCTCCACTAAACAGTGAAAAGGAAGAGCTTGTGAAAGGAGCATCCGTAACCTGACTAGTTGTCTGAAAATTATGACCTGTAAAAGGCATTTATGTTTCCAGACGACATACCCACATAAGCAGGCAATGGGCCTACATAATGAGCAGATGGAGGAATATGTCCTCCATTCCATGGAAAAACCTGAGAAAATGAAGTAGATCCACTTGGACCACTTTGAGCACTTTGCATAAATGAAGGAGAAGCAGAAAGTGCAATGGGAATCCCAGTGACCACCCCACTAGACTGACCTACTACATTAGAGGGTGTTGAGGGATTGATCACTCGAGCACTTGGTGAAAGAGGTGCAGTAGATGCACTAGGCCTTGGATCACTCATCGGGGGAGGTGAGACACCACCAACCAACATGGCTGAAGTTGGGGTAGACATACCCTCTCCTGAGCTAGACATAACTGAGCTCAAAGGAACACCAGAAACAGGTGAGATAAAAGGGAGGACATGGACTATCACAAGATCGTTCAGATCAATCAGAGGTGAATTAAATTTTCTTGCAAACTCGTCAGCCTGCAAGTATTTTATCTCTATTGTTGAGGTTTTTTCCTGGTTAAGACTAAGTTCCAGTTCACCTGGAACTTCGGTAACACCTATTGGTTTGAAAGAACCATCTGTGTCAAGTCTCTGCCTTGAGGTGGCGGTGGAGGCTCCACTGTAACAAATGGAGGAAGGTTCTGCAACCTTCTGTACCTACGAAGAGGTTGGTCCTCCACAACTATAAATTTGGCTCACACAGCTAAAGGCCAATTAAACACAAACAAACCAAACAACGCACACTAAAAATCTCATAAGTAACATAGACGCACCAGATAAAAGATACACCTTCCAAAGGAAAGCCTGGGATGATTAGGGCCTAGGCCCAACCAGGGAAATACAACCTTTTAACCTAGGGTGTGGGTTTACCAACATACTAAAATAAAAATTGCAGACATTCAACCATTTGAGAATTTGATAGAGAAACAAGGAAGAAAGTAAGTGTACCTTGTTTATGAAGGTTGGTCCTAGCTTTCTTCTTCAATCCAAATGCCCCAACAGCTTCTAGGGAATCTTCACACCTGTAAAGAGACATACCTTCTTGCAATATCTTAGATGTTATATCAAATATTAATGAAATACTATGCTTGCAATAAGATAACAAGGCAATTTAGAAATCATAACACATAAGAGTACATGTGCACAAAATTGGAAGAAAGTCTCTCTTTATTGATAAACAAGAGGTGGAAGATTACAACCAGTATTTGATACAAGTCCTCCTCTGCTAGCCAATGAACTAAATTCTGTTGCTCCAAGATCTTCAAAGGCAATCCACCAACATAACTTTTCTCTATCATTCACGATATCTTAGCCTCAACCCGTACCCTCTATTTATACCTGATGGATGAGAGGAGTTACGCGGGTTGAGATGGTTGAGGAAGTTGGGAACGTTATGATTACGAGCTCACCTGTCCTTGACTAAACTTGTTTTTATTTTTTAATTTTGGATTAGGGCACTCATGACTATTGATACAGTCGTGAGTCGCACACGACTTTTATAAGGGCATCCCGCAAATGCAAAGTATGATCATGTATTCGCGGGTTGTATACATAGCTACCCGCAAATGGAATGTAGGTTGAAATGGAAAGAGTCGTGAATGCACCTAAATATTCTTATAAAAAGTAATCAAAGCTGGAAAGATGATGATGTATGAAGGTCCATGCACATCTATAGGGTTTTGGCCACTTCCATCCATTTTGTCCTTTTTTGTACCAACACATTGAGTGTCAGTACTCAGACGGAGAAGTGCCATTTCACAGGATAACACAAGGCTAAGATGATTTCTTGTTACATATGTGAAAAGGATCACTACGCAAAGAACTATCCTTTGTAACCAAAAAAGGTGGATGTGGTGGAACAAAAGGATCATTAGGTTCGTGTTCAACAGGTTTTGAATGCGGTTTTAAAGGAGCCAGGAGTCTTGACGGAAACAGACTTCACCAAATTGAGTTACGTTCCCGCGGAGCTAAGTGGGAAGCATATTTTTGCGCTTGTTGATAGTGGTGCTACACATAATTTTGTCAAGGAAGATATGGCAAAACAACTCAATTTATAGATTGAGCCAGGAGTGAATACGTTCAAGGTGGCCAATTCAGAGGTTGAGAGGGTGGTTGGTTTGGTTCGCCAAGTGCCTTTAAAGATTGGAGAATGGTCAGGAGAGGTTAATCTCACAGTCGTTCTTCCTGACGACTTTGATGTTGTTCTTAGACAGGAGTTCATGAAGAAGGAGAATGTAGCTCCAATGCCTCACTTAGAGAGTTTAGTTTTTCTTGCGAGAAAGGAGCCCTTCTATGTGCACACGATAAAGAGGTTATTGGGAGAACGAAAGGTGACTACGTTGGCAATGTCCCCTCCCATTGTAGCAACAAGGAAGCTTAATGGAGAAAAGTGCAGGGAATGCGTTGGCATAGAAGAAGTGACTTGGTTGGAAGAGCACCTCGTCTAAGGAGTCAGTTGTTTTGATGGAGCAACGACTGGCAACCATGGAAAGGGTTTTGGAAACAACCATCACGAGTTTAGAGAAACTCAGCAAGTTCTACAAGAGTGTGAAAGAACGACAATGTGATAATGAGGTTGAGCTAGTTGTAGTGCTGACACAGAAAGAGGACACTTCGGTCGTAGCAGGTGCATGGATAGATGATCCGGAAACGTAATGTTTGTTTGAAGAAGGGAATGGCACCGTTGGAGGTAACGTAGCACTTCTCCTCTACTTGAGCCAGAAAGTGGGAAAATGACGGAGAGATGAGAAGAACACGAGAGATGGCTGGGAAAACCATCCTCCTAACTCTTTTGGTTAGACGTTAGCATGACTCGACCCCTACTCTTGGCGAAGGTAGGCAATTCGCGGAGGCTTCTTGGTGAAGCACACTGGAAAAAATGAAAATGCCAACTTTGGATAAAGAGTGTAGGGTTCGTTCAAACAACAAAGAAGTCACCAAGTGGGGAACTTATGCAAAGAGGACTAGGAGACGGAGACCGATAGAGACTCAACAGACAAATTGATCACCCTAACGGTGCAGACGATGGAGGGAACTGAAACTGGTGTAGTGGATGAGTGATGCACACACAAAGGGGACTTAACATAAAATTCTAGTGCGATTAGAAGCAACGTCATTTGAAAGCATGGAGCGTTTCAGACACCTTGTCGAGGACAACAAGTACTTCGGTGGGGGAGGTTGTTACAACCATACGCTAGGTGGCACATTCTTCACGCCCAAGAGCTTGGCTTAGGCGCACATGTGGGAAAGATGATTCGGTCGACAAGCTTGGCAAATGGTGCCTTGACCAAGTAATAGAACACTTGAGGAGCACATGGGCCTAACAAGGATGTGCTCCCACAAATGAAGCCCACGCTCACCCCTTAGATCTTGGCAAGCCCAAGTGCGTGAAACCTTGGCACATCGTCTATTGGCAACATGCTTGAGCTCAAGTGCTCATTAATGAAACATGAGCACCTTGGTGGATCACGAAGGAATGACACCATGAGATGAAGACGCGTCCCATGGAGTGCGCCCGACAACCACATTGGTCGTGCGAGAGATGCTCTCGGTTGGGATTCCGTTGGACCGAGCACCCACTTGAAGATGTACCCCTATATGATGATGCCCATACTTGAAGCGCGCTGAAGGAAGACGATCTAAGAGGAGCGTTCGATTCCCAACGATGATGCCATCGACAAACGAAGCACGTGCAGGTCATGGAAGGAAGTGGACTCTCACAGGAGAGATGTGTCGACTGAGGAATTTGATGTGCACGCTAAGGAAGGTAATGTGCCCACCTTGGGGAAGCGCCCTCCCACTTAATGCTATAAAGGCATGACCCACAAATGGAAGAAAACATCCAATTCAAGTTAGAGAAGAAGTGACAAGTCACTAAGGCATGCGAGTTGTGGAGGTTTCCAAGCTCAAAACGCAGCGAAGTCGCTAAGACAATATTTAATCAGGAAATGCAGTTGGGTTGCGGAGAGGTGCTTGTCTAACAAACCGGTGCTTCAATACGAGTTTAGTCCAGAAGGCAGTCAACGACAGCTACGAGGGTTATAGCGAAGTTCGACAGTATTGAGAGCTAGACACACACAGAGGGGTTAGCTCAACTTGGTGTATTTTTGTTCCAAATATGTGTGTGTTTGTTGGGCACACACTCAGAGCTCTGCTGGTTTATGGCAACTCCATTTTTGTAAACTGTTCATAAAATACAAGTCAACGAGGTTGACCAATTCAGCAGACCCACCCTTCCATTGTGTGCGTTTTTACTTGATTGTGTTGTGTAATGAAAATTGGCTAAGTGTGGGTAAAAACAATTAATAAGTAAAGTGTTAAAACAATACAGTGTTAAGGAAAGGTTTCCGCAGGTTAGGCATAGTCTGTTGGAGTGTGTCCGAGTTGGTTTTACCCTCGAAACACTTCTAGACGATGTTGCATGCTCAATAAGACTACACAAAAAAAGTGGGTGCATTATTGTAGCCATGCCTTCCCCATTTTCCAAAAGATAAGAGGTCAGGCTTGGATGGGTGCACTGTGGAGTTCTATTTGCATTTTTTCGGTCTTTAGGGGAAGGAATTAACTGAGGCTATTGATGAATCGAGATGGATTGGTCAACTTTCAAGTAAATTGAATGAGTCCTATATTTCTCTTGTTCCAAAAAAGGATAGACTTGATAATTATAAAAATTATAGGTTGATTTCATTATGTAATCTTTTGTACAAGATCATCCCTCAAATTATATCGAAAAGGATGAAGGCTTTTTGGGAAATTCATTTCTAAGGAATAGTTTGGTTTTCTCCCAAATAAACAGATTCTGGATGCCATAGGAATAGCTCAGGAGAGATTACACTCTATAAAACAAAAGCATTTAAATGCTTTCATCCTTAAAATGGACCTTATAAAGGCCTATGATAGAGTGGACTGGTCTTTTTTGGGGTTCATTTTATTTCAGATTGGGATCCCTTTGGAAGTAATCAATTGAATTATGGCATGCGTAACTTATGGTAGATTATATGTTTTGATAAATGGATCCCCAACGCCTTTTTTCAATGGCAATAGGGGACTACGACAAGGTTTCCCTTTTTCACCTTATCTGTTTATCTTGTCCATTGAAGGATTGAATCTTTTAATCAATAAGGCTAAAGAACAAGGGAGAATCAAAGGTGTTAGTTTGGCAATATAATTATCCATTACACACCTTTTTTATGTGGACGAGGTTGTTCTCTTTAGTTTATGCAGTCTCTATGAATGACAACATTATTTTTCCATTATCAACATCTTTTGTGATGCTTCAGGTATGTTAGTTAGTGCTCATAAATTAAGTTTTGTTATTTATGTGATGATCCAGTTGTTTGTAGTCAGATCACAACGTTATTTCCTTTTCAAATGTATGTTCTTAAAGATGGGTTTAAATATCTTGGTTTTTTTTTGTTTTTTTTATTTTTGTTTTTTTTTCCTGAAGCCAAATGGATATAAAAAATGTGATTGGACTTGGATTCTAAAGAAAGTTAAGAGGCGAATTAGTTCTTGGTCATTCAAAAGGTTGTCTATAGGGGGTAGACTTGTTTTGGTAAATGTGGTACTTCATAGTATCCTTGTTTTCTAGTTATCATTTTTATTACTTCAGAATCCATTATGGAAACAATCAGAAATTTAGTTTTCTATTTCCTCTGGGATGGAAAATTGAATATTTCAAAATTTTATCTCACCTCTTGGGAAAGTATATCAAGATCAAAGCATCTTGGTGGTTGGGGGATAAAGAGCTTCTCCCAGTTCAATCGGTCTCTTTGTGCAAAGAGTTTATGGAGAACTCTTTTTTATGAGGGTCTTTGGGGAAAAACAATAAAGGTGAAGTATTTAAAATGTCGTGCTCTAGTTCAGTGGTTTAGAGATCCAAATAAATTAAGGTTGAATGCCTTTGTTACCTGGAGAAGTATGCTAAAAGCTTTTCCCATTATCAATTGGGCTATTTGTTGGTTGGTTTGTAGGGGTTTGCAGATCTTTCTAGGTTTTGACCCATTTATTGGTATGAGTGATAATTATAAGCTATCTTCAAGGCTTATAACTAAACTTCATAAGAAAAATATTATGGTTTTAAAACAGGTTTTTCGTGGTAAGAGCTTGGGGAACTCATATTGGATATTACCTGGAGATTTAAATCTGTTAGATACTTTGGTTGTTGAATTTGATAATTTTTTGGGAAAATTAAACCAGGCTGGTATCTTATTATTTGATTCAAGTGATAAATTAGCGTGGAAATTTAATAAGGGAAGGGGAGAGGTTACTTCCAAGTTGGAAAACAAGCTGATGTCGAAAGATGGTTTGGAGGACTATTCAAGTTGGTGGTATTCGGTGATATGGCTGTTGATCCCGATTTTGTCACTATTCTTGGCTGTTAATTTACTCTTTTGGAATCACTTTTTTTACCTTTTAGTATACTTTTTTTCATTCGACTTATCATTCAACCCTAGGTACAAACGATTTGAGTTTTATGCAAGTCTTGGTTTTAATTTCGTTATTTCATTATTTTATTAGTAATTCTATGATATTTATAAATATGTCTAATTCATAGACTTGCTTTGCAGATGATGGTTCCCAAACGAGCCCCTATGTGGACACGCATAGATCGCATCCAACTCGCCATAAAGCCGTCCGATCAATTAACGCACAGTTAGTTGGAATATTCCCAAACATTTAAAGCATAGAACAGTTTTTCATTGTTCTATTGTCCACACGTCCTGCTGTTATGATTGTTCTCTCTCTAGAAGGCTCGAGATCCTTCCCTCTCTGTTTGACACTATGCTTCATGCCCACGTCGACAAAGATCCATACGCTCATAGCCTGCGTCAGGAGAATTGACGTGCAAAGGATCAGGAAGGTGGTTGTGCGTTGTCACCAATCGTCACATGGTTGTTTGTTAGCAATTAAGGTTGACTATTTTTGGAGCGGTCGACCACTGAAAGGGTCGACCTGCTCATCCATGTAAAAACTATATAAAGTCATCTCCAAGAGAGAATCAGACTAGTTAGTGAATTAGCCAGTGAGTTTCCTTTAGTAAAGAAGCTCTGTAAGCACTGCTCTAAATTTAATACAAGTTCTATTTCCAACTATGCATACATGTTTCTGTTTTCGTGAGTGGTTGATTAGTTGAAGCGCAACCCTAATTGCTGAGTGGGCCCCACAACAACCAACGGTCTTCCATTTCTGTGTGTTTTCGTAATTTTCCTTTTTACAGCTAAGTAATTTACATTTCCAGTTTTTGTATGTAGTTTGATTCTCTTACAACTTGATGTTGTTTATTTCCTTGTTTCTTGTAATGTGTGTTTGTTGTGAATAATATAATTTATACTGTGTTGTTAACATAGTTTCCATTTCCATTATCGCAAGTGATCGGTCGCGTGTAGTTTACCTCCAATTTTGCTTTCAACTCTCCTTTCAGCTTGTTGTCTAGTTTCATATTTGCTAGTAGATAGAGTTGAATTGCTTTAATATTTCAGACTTAGCTTAGGGTAGGTTTAGTTCTGTTAATTCCTTTATAGTTGTAGATTAGCTTCAGTTATATTTTAGTTTGTCTTACTATGCAGTAGGAAATAGTTCCTCTTTTTAACTGTAGGTTAGCACAAGTTATTCCTCTATAACTTTAGATAGTGAATAAGTTTAATCACTGTCTTTTTTGCATTGCATTCTCATGTGCATAAATCATCTGATGTTTACATCATTCAGGTTATCTATTTCGTAATTTGCACTATTTTTCCCATCCTGATTGTCATTCGGACCGTCTGTTTATACTGTCATTCAAACCTTCATTCAGCCTTTAATATTTTCCATTATGTTTTCTGATTGTTTAAAGTTCGGTTTTCTTAGCTTTTGGAATTATGTTATATCATATAATTAAACAGTAGTCATATATATTTAGAACCCTAGTCTAAACCACCTAGAGCCTCTATTAAGTCCTATAATTATTCCTATCTTTCTTTCCCTTTTATCTTAGCATGTTTTAAGTTGTGTTCCTTTTTGTCTCTGACTCTTTCATTCATTATTGTTTTAGAGTATGTTAATTACATCTCTAGTTTAGTGTACTTCATTCTTATTTAGATTGCATTTAGAATTAAACTTGTTAATTTTAGAAAGCACATTAGTTCTTTAATAGTTTGATCGTCATTTCTAGCATAGGATTTATTTTCTTTTCTCTGTAGTTACTAAAAATATTCATAGAATAGGATTTGATTTAGAGATAGGACATCTTTATTAAGTTTTCTACTTGCTTCTTTATTAAGTTTTCTACTTGTTTCTAAATTATATTTTCCTTACATTTGTTTCATGCAGAAGTAGTATACTTTTAGCTTCAACATAATCATTAAAAGAATCTCTTTTCTTAATTGATATAGTTGTTAATAACATATTTTTCAATTAAATTCATTTGCTTATGGAATAAATCAAAATGTTTACCATCACTTGTAATTGGACACTCCTTAGTTTACATCTATTTGTAGAAGTTAAATTAGATTTAATCCCATTCAGTTTCTTTATTTCTTTTGAAAGCCATTTTGATACACCTCCTTCTCCAGTTCCGATCACAGTGAATGCATACCCTTGGAATCCTCAAGGAGAATGGAACTAAACAATTTAGTTTAATCATTGTATATTTGTCAATCTCATGTATAGTTTAATTATTGGATTTCTTAGATAAATTAAGTAGTTGTAATATTGTCTCAAATAATATAATCTCTTGTGTTCATATAGTAAGAGTTCTCAATTTGTTTTAGCCTTTCTAATTCACAGATTAAAAAGCAATTAATTAATTAATAGGTTTCACTAGAGGGTAGTTTACTTTCTTAGGAAAATATCATGTGTGTGTGTGTGTGTCTATATATATATATATATATANTAGTTGAATTTCTAGAGTTTGACTTAGTTTTTCATTTTGAAAGATCTTTCGATCTTTTCTTTGTTAAAATATTTCCACAACACCTTAGGAACCCTTCTACCTTCGCATATATTGTGTGTCAACTCTAAGATTACAAACCTTGGTCGATAATTAAATATTTGGTGAATTAATTAAGACAATAAAGCACCCAACATTTTTTGCGTCATTGCCGGGGAGTTGTTCTCTAAGGTAGAATAAGTAGAATTCCCTTATGAAGTTTAGCAATAGGCCGATGGTAGGGGTGTGGTAAGACGAGAGGTAAGAACCTGTGCATCTGTTATAACAGGCGCCCCCAAATCCAACAATAATAGTAGTATTGTAGGTTTTTGTATAGTTTAGCTTTTCATGAATAGAGTTGGAGATTCAAAAGGTAGATACATTAGAACTAGTTCCCAAATTTTTTTTTTAAATTCCTACTAACCTTTACAGGGGGAGTAACACCCCAACCACTAACTCAGCGGAAAGGTATAGGAGAACACATGTAGGAAGTAGTTCTACTTGGAAACATAAAGACTTTATAGGAGAAGCCATAAAAGGTGAAGAAATCCTGGCAGGAGGTCCTAAGGACCCCATTTCTGAAGAAGTTCAAGAGGGTTAGCCATTGGGAACCCTTAAACCTACACTAGTTCCAAAACCGAATGATACAACTTTTTCACTAGTAGGAGACCCGAACTTCGTTGATTTTATTGATCATGGCCAGGTGAAGGCTCTCTTTTGCAACTCGACAAATATAGTTATTTCACAGATTGAAACCTCCACAGTAGTACCTACCATCCTTGTAGAACCTAATATAAACACAGTCGGTTGGAGGAAGATCTCCCCCGAAAAAGATCGTTGGGACGCCCCATTATCACCTCGGAAGGAGCCTCCTAGGTACACACTCTTTAAGAATCAAATCTACATGGAGAGACGGTGAGAGAATGAAGATCATGATGAGGTTAGAAATGACTAAGGAGAAGGAGAGAATCGAAGTGAGGCTACCTTCGGGTTCCCTATTCTAGACACTGCATAGGATGTAAATATGAAGAACATCCCTCCTTCCTCCTTACCTACTTTCTATGGAAAAATTAGAGAAGACCCAGACACATTTTTGTTTGAGTTTGACATCTTCTATAGAAGCTATAATTATCTGCAAGATGCTCACAAATTAAAACTTTTCCCTGCTACAATGAAAGATGCTACTTTAAGATGGTTCATGGGATTAGGAGAATATAGTATTAGGACTTGGGAAGATATGAAAACCGCATTCTTGCGGAAATATTAAGAGTATTGCAAACCCAGAGACTCTCGAAACGATATTTTTAAGATACAACAACTCTAAGATGCGAGATTAAAAGATTATCTCGAGAGGTTTATTTATACATTACATAAATCTAAATATAATGACTTTTGAGAAGATGCAGTATGAACACTCTTCCTTAAAGGGATCTCAGAAGACCTGGTAGAAAACCTCAATCTTATGGCATCTGGTGATATCTCTCATAAACCTTTTGCACAAATTGGGGAGATGTGTAGAAATTACTCTAGAAGTAGGGGGAAAGTTGGGATAAATATTCAGGAACCTTACAATAGAAATCTAAAAGGAAGCACTCCCAGTTCTGGAGGAGTCACACAAATAGGATTAGGAAACCTATTGGAAAAATTCAAAACTGATATTCTAGGACCAATGGGTTCCCAACTAGATGTGTTATAGGATAAGAAGAGGCAATGGGAAGAATGTGCAGCAATGAGCATTTTCTCTCCAAGATTGAGGACTAAACATCCCCAACGGAAATGCCCATTAAACAATATCTCTGTATGTCACATCTGTACGAAGGAGCATCCAACAGACAATTGCCCATCGTTGCCTGGGTTAGAAGCCATATAGAAGAAGTGGGGACATTAGTGAAACATATAGGAGTCCTCCTTGGCAACCAAGGGACCAACCGCCATATCAAAATTTGTCACCACAACCCCCACCTTATTACCAACCCTACCAACCACCTCAACAATGGAACACTTCAAGTTGGCAGCATTGGCCACCCCAGTATCCTCCTCCTCCTCATTTTACTCAGCATCAGTATTGGCCACAAGGGTGGAGGGGACATTCCTACCCCCAGTCACCACTTGTCTCTGCACCTAATCATCCTTATCCTCGGCATCTAGCCAATGGCCAGCAATTTTTTCCAGGGTTTGTGCCTCAAGTTCCCCTTATTACACAACAACCTCATCATTTCTAGAATACAAACCCTCCACGACCTACTTTGTTACTTGCACAATCGATACCTTGCCCAAACAATAAGCCACCTCAATCTCCTAACATCATTGAGTTGCAAACTCTTCCATCCTATGTCATTTCGACTATGCTTGTGCACGAGATCCAATTACGATATGGAAGAGTCGTGAATAATAGACCCAAGTCATTAGTCATCATTTGTGAAGAGAATGAAGAGGAAGAAGATCCCAATGAAGTCATGAATGATGCTATTTTATAGGATGTGGATATTCCAAAGATTCCAGTGCATACCCATCCTCAGCAAGAAACAACTCAGGAACAAAGAATCCCTCCATTTCTGGAATGATTAGCAATAGAAAGACCTGTAATTCATCCTGAGTACGATATCTTAAGTGAACTAAATAATGTATGTGTCAAGATCCCTCTATTACAAGCTATTAAGGATATACCAATTTACAGTAAAGCAATAAAGGAACTTTGCATTAAGAAACCAAGAAAGAAACAAAAAGACCTCCCCACAATTCATGTTATAGGATAGATGTCTGAATGTATGACTAACCAGTCTAGAATTGCAAAGTATACAAATCTAGGAGACCCATAGTAACTGTTATTGTAAATAATATTTCCATAGAAAATACACTTATTGATTTAGGACCTAGAATTTAATATCACTGTCGTTGATCGACCTGGTAGAGAGAATTTGGTGGCAGATTTCCTCTCTCGCATTCAAAATTATAATGGTGCTAATCCCGTCGATGATACTTTCCCTAACGAACATCTATTTGATGTGTCTGTTCAAACCCCTTGGTTTGCAGACATTGCTAATTATTTAACAGCTTGGAAATTACCAAACCACTTGTCCCCACATGAGAAACGTCGAGTTGTCGTCCAGAATTCTAATTACTCTTGGGTTGATAATGACATTTTTCGTACAGGCCCAGATTTTATTATCAGACGATGTGTACGGGAGGAAGAGATGCCAAAAATCCTTCATGCATGCCATGATGGGCCATGTGGAGGACACTTTTCCAACAAGCAAACAACATGCAAAGTGTTGCATTCCAAGTATTATTGGCCAATCATTTTTAAGGATGTTGTTAGGTATGTTAGAGGATGTGACAGTTGCCAAAGAATGGGTAGACCTATGTCATTTGACGAGATTCATTTACAGCCTCAGGTCATGATTGAGCCTTTTGAGAAATTGACTCTTGATTTTGTAGGACCACTCTCTCCCATGTCCCGCAAGAAGAAATACATCCTAGTTTGCATAGATTACGTCACCAAACGGGTAGAAGCTAAAGCTTTGTTTTGAGCCACAGAAAAATCCATGGTAGAATTTATATACGAAGATATATTCACTCAGTTTGGTGTGCCTAGGGAAATTGTCATTGACCAAGGTTCTCAGTTCACTTCTAAATCAATGAAAGAACTTACCACGAAGTATGGCATCTGACACTATGAGTCCTCACCTTACCATCCATAAGCTAATGGCTAGGTAGAATCAACCAATAAGGTATTGGAAGCTATCTTAACAAAAACCATTCACCTACATCATAAGGATTGGGCAAATAGACTCCTGGAGGCCTTCTGGGCTTATAGAATAACTTGGAGAAACACTACTGGACACACACCCTATGAGTTAGTATACGGGAAACAAGTTCTTTTACCTATTGAATTCCAAGTTAAGAATTTTCGTATGGTTGTACAATTAGGTATGGATTTGGAAGAAGCACAGAAACAACAAATTTTACAGATTAATGAATTAGATGAGATTAGGAAAGATGCACTCCAAAGGACAATGTTAATACAAAATCAACGGAAGAAATGTCATGATAAATTTACTAGGCAAAAGCAGTTTAATACCGAGGATCAAGCATTACTATTTGACTCAAGGTATAAAAATTTTAAAGGAAAATTAACTACCCATTGGATGGGTTCATATGAGGTAGTTACAACCTTCGATAATGGGTCAGTACAAATTAAGAAAATTGATGATTCGCAAACTTCCTTTGTCGTAAATGGACACAGACTTATACTTTACCATTAACCAATATCTAGACATGATTTTGTGAAGAATGTCTTACAAAAAAAGGAGATGGAGCTGGTTGAAGAGGTAGTCATTCCTCCTCCTCTTGATCCTTAAATTATTTTTGGGTTTTCATCATTTGTATATATATGTAGATATGTGTTTGCTTCTTCAAATAAATAAGATTCATTCCTAACAAGCTGACTACATTTATACAAGGGATTTGTTCCCATGATCACCCTATGGAATTTTGTCACTTAAAATAGGAAGACTCTTTTCCTTTCCCTAATTTTGATCAATTTTATATATGTTTTTGTTATGAATAAATATGAATCATCTAACAAGTGGTTTTGCAGTTTGATTACAAGTACCTCATCTCTATAAGCAGCTTAAGAAATATTATCCAAAAAGGGAAGTACTCTAAAAAGACTCATAATGTATCCTAACTCTTTCTCTTTTTTTGGCTATTATTGAAATTGAAATTTATGGTGAAAGGTTAAAGTGTTCTTTATATCATTCCCAATCGCTTTCTTCTATGATTCTTTATGCTTTTATATATGGTATTTTGATTCAGACGTGCACATTTCTGATTTATCATTAGAACAATTGCATAAGACCTACTCTAATCATCATGTTCTTCAAAGTTCTATTTTACACCTAAGGACAACTAGTTCATCCTGTATTCATTATCAAAACTTGTCTCTTAAGCATTTTTGAGGTAACTCAAGAGTAAGTGAAATTTCTGCTTGTGGGGAACATTACTTCTCTTTTATGAAGAAGATAGGCTAAGAAGTCAAGAGACAACTTTAAGTTATTGTCTTTTGACATGATCTATAATTTAGGTCATTATAAAAATTACTTATAAGGTTCGCTCTAAAAAATTTGAATTATGTGTTTAGTAGGCTTAACTCGCTCTAAGTACCAACCAACTTCCACATACTAAAATCATTATACGAAGCAAACCCGCCGGAGTACTGAACAGGCTTGCTGGTAGCGGGTCCATGCTAAGTAACATCTTTAAACAAGGAAGTCTGGTAAGTGCAAGTAAACCCGTCAGGGTACTGAACAGGCTCGCTGGCAGCGGGGCTATGCTTGCATGGTACCAAGATAAACCCGCCGGGGTACTGAACAGGCCTGCTAGCAGCGGGGCAATATCGGGTAAAAGAGATCTAGTTAATGAATAACTATGCACATGGTTCACAAAAACACAAAAAAGAGAGAGAAAAAACACATGTTTAGGCCAATTCTTTATCATGTCATTAGAGAATGGCTGTAAGTTGGACTTGGACTTGGTTATCTAATTCAATAATACCTAGGATATGATTATTCTAGAAATTGGACCCATATCTATAGAAATCTCATAAACTCCAGGGTGAACTTAAAATAATCTTTGGACGACAAGATATCTTTAAAATGAGGCATGGATGACTAGCTTCTCCTATGGCATTTTCCGCATTAGTTATACTATCGTTATTCGTATGGTCTCCCTAAGCACTGTTATTTTTTTGGAAATACATATCTGAATCATCTCCATTTACTAGTTAGTATTTCCTTTTCTTACATAAATAATAACAACATTTTAGAACTATTTGTTAAATTATTTGGAAATCAATCAGTTTTTCTTTGATGGTTTGAGGACACGCCATATTTTTGGTTTGGGGGAAGGTTAGAACTATTTTTACTTTCTGAATGTTTATAGAAAGTTTCGTTTATTTATGACAAAAGTGTAGGTGTTTTTCAGGATAATGCAATTAGCGGAAGATTTTTTTAATCTGCGATGGGCAATGCGACAAAGGGTTAATAAAGCTGGTTTACAACATCATATTATGTGTCGAACAACCCAGAAAATTTACTACATAATTAGCAGCAACCAAATCCAATAAAGCATATTTTTGAACAGAAGGTCCATATGAAGGGTTGAATGCTGGTCCGAATGGAATGCCAAATGATGATCCGAATGAAAATTATAATGTTATAGCGGCATGATGTCAAAATGTCAATTTCTTTTAAATTTTCACAGGCAAAGAGTTTAATTCGCTAAATCATACCCATAATTATTAGGTCTCATTCACATGCTTACAAAAGCATTATGATTTTATTAGGACTTACCTTGACTTATGATTTTAATTATGATTTCGATATGATATGATATCGTCTAACTCTATATTGATATGATATGAGTTTAGGATCTTTTCGATTATCATCTCCCTTATCCTCTCATCAAATCACACACGGAAGCCGTCAAGTGTCCTATCATCCTATTGATTAGAATTATTATGGGTTTAAATGCATTTTTTATGGATTTCGTAGTAAATAAATCATTCAACATGTCCAAAGTTTACTTTGGACATGGTTGAATATATCAGAACCTTACGAATTCATCAATGCACACATCCTTATGACAACACACGACTCAAAGTATTGAACCATAGTGTGATTGGTCGAGCGTGCGAAACCGCGATCTCATGATAATTCGGACGCTTAAACATATTATGTTTTAAACCCACGATCTTTACCTTTGTCCTCACATTACCTTCGTCCTCGCAGAGCTATTCAGACACCATTCTTTGTATCCTCTGCAACCCTTGCATTTTTGCCTCTGTTTGAACAATTCCTAACCGTCTCGAGCATGAAAGCTATCAGGGCTTGTTCCGGATTCTGAAATTTCAAGAATACCTGGAGATCTTCTTCCGACCAGGGTGGAATGCATTTCTCCACCTTTTGCAGGGATATGATGAAGAGATTTTGCTGTTATTTGTGAAAGGATTTGATGGTAAGATGGCCAGGGTTGGTTTTCGCACTTTTCCGGTAACCGAGGAGACCATTGTAGTACTGACCAAGCTGCCAAGGCACCTATTGGCATAAACATTTGTTTCTCCCTCGATCATCCCACAATTTTGCTCTTAAGCCGGATTTTCAGCATGTAGTAGGAACAAAGGGGTTTCATGTAATGTCCTGGTTTTGACCCCGTTACATTAGATGTATATGATGTATAAATTGTAAATGATCATGGTGTGGAGCTAAAGGCCAAGGCCCCACCATTGATCGGTTATGTTATGTTTGGATTTGAATTGTCACCGATGGTATATCGGGGCATGCGGTATACGTTTTGAGTTATCCTCATGTAAATATGCATCTATAATTAAAAATAAACACAACCAGCTACGGTCGCGGCAACTAAATCGAAAGGGGCATGATTTTCCCAAGGATAAGGATGTGGGGGGGGATTTGTCAAACCTTGAGCCAAAAGGGGGAAAAACCCATGTGTCATCTTTTTGTTTTTGTTTTATTCCAACTACCTCCATTTAATCATTTCTGCTGGCAGCTGGGAAAAGTTATGGCCATTAATTGTTTTGGGAGTGGGGTGGCAGGGCTGTCAGTCCATGCCTCCACGCACGGTCCACCCAGCAGTTGACTTCGGAATGGCAAGGGGAAGCCTTCACGCACTCTTCACCCACGCCCTCCAAATTCGCGTCCTTGCCATTGTTGCTCATCTTCACGCAGGGAATGGTTGCTGTTACTCACGCACATCAAATTTCACGTCCTCTCAGCTGTTGTTGTTCACCCACGCGCCCAGGAAGAGCTGTTAGTTCCTCACGGGGTCTGATTGTTCCTCTCACGCACAGGAATTTCTGGGTTTTACCACGTCGTTCTTTCTCTACGAAATCGTGGATGCTGGGGCTGTCGAAATTTGGTATTTCTCTCTTTCTCTGTGTGGTCCTTATGTGTTTCCGCAGTGGTTCTGTTGCCCAGGACGAGCTGTATTCCCCACGTTTGCTGTAAGCTGTACTCCCTGATACATTTCGGCACTGTTATTTTCCCACGTTGTTGGCTGTGTTGCCGTGGTCTTCCTTACATTTGGGGATTGTTGTAAATTCGAGTGAGAGTCATTATGGCCACGATAGGGCCAAGAATGACTCAGGAATTTGTTTTTCTTGTTTAAGCTGTGATAGCTAAATTAATTGCCGGAGTGCAATGGTTGGTCTTCGGACTGTGGGAGGAGCAGGGATGTTGGCTTAGTTTTGCTTGATAAACCTGGTGGCTGGAACCACACAGACAGAGCTAGAGGGCTGGCCTTCTTCTCCATCGCCCCTGAATAACACTGGAAGGGAATGCAGGGCCTGAGGGACTGTGTAGCAGAGAAGGGACTGATTCCTTGTGTTGGGTGTGGATGGGTGTCTTAGAGGTCAGGCTAGTTCTGGTGTAGGTGTCCTTGGCTCTGTAATGAGCTCACCAGCTTAGCAATTTGCCTTCTCTAACTCCCTAATGTCATGATAAACCCAACTGTGTTGGCTTGGCTGTGTTTTGTGTATCCCTGGCTATGTGTAAACCTGCTTGTTCCCTTATTCCTTGGAGAATCATGCCCAGCTCGGGGGTGGCAGCATTGCTGAGAGATTAAGAAGCACGCTAGCCTATGGTTGGGTGGAACGTTGCAGCGACGTAGCTCGTTGCGGAAGGAGTTCTTCATAAGATAAGTGATCTGTCCATTTTACTTCTGCAATTCTATATTTACTGTTAATGAAAATGAAATGAACATGTTGAAAGAATGCTTGTTTGAATGTATGATGTTTCCGCTGTGTCTGGTAGATAATTATATCCGTGCATGATAAATTCTCATGTGTGCATAATTAAGTTCAACGCATATGTTTAAGCATTCTGTTTATGAATTTTTAAGCCTGTACATGTTCATGGGGCACTCAGCCCGGGTGGTTTAAGCCATGGAGATCGCGTCCTCTTTGCCGGTCGGAGGCATGGGGACATGACATTTCATAGAAAATGGGTTAAGTCGGAGTACCTCAACCCTCTGACCATCATCATCTGCCTTATAACCTGCGAGGGTAAGTTTACTCTGTTCAAATCCTGCCATCTTCACTTAATTGGCACATTTCGTTAATCAACCGTTTCTTAATTTCCCATTTTATTTCCTCAAAAGCTTGGAAAAAATGTCAAGTAAAGTTAGGAAGAATACAATCAATCCTACGGGCAGTTTGTGTCATCACAACCTGATTAAGCTCCTGATCGTGCATCAACACCCTCGACACATTCGTGAGCGTAAGCCCAGTCAGACCCCTCGTACATAAAAGAAAAGCCCCAAAATTGTGCATGTTGACGAAGATACACTAGAAGCAAGTTTGCCTACCCATTCACCTACCCCTGTCAACCTTGTGTTCATTGAATTTCTACCCGTCTCATGAATTCGAACCAGGAGCAGGAAAGTGAAGTTCGTTCAGACCCCTATTCAGCCTACCATTTAGATCGATCATTCACATCGTATGGTCGAAATGGGTGGACTCGTCTCTGACTAGCCCCTGTTTACATTAGCTAGTGTCTCGACCGACTTGCTCAAGGCCGTTGCTCTTGAGACTGCTTCTCCATTTGATCAAGGCATGGATCCTAAAAACAAATTCCCTCCATTGACCTTGAGACACCACCCAGAGAATTGAGTCCGTCCTAAGATTTAAAGCGCCCGACAAAACCGTCTACTCCTCATCAGCCGACAATAGACCAACTAACTCAAGAATTGGCACGGTTAACAAGTCGAAATGAAGAATATGCCAAGATAATTGATAATCTTCGCCAAGAGAACAAGGAGCTGCGTATACAAGTCAAGGCCATTGAGGATCTTAACAAGGCCATAACCTCTTCGCGTGACTCTCGCTAGGACAGGCACACTGTTTTAAAGGCACATGCCATGCAATTGAAATTCAAATCACCCATTTACTCTGCTGAGTCAAAGGCAACTGCTAACGCAGCTCAACCTTCTTCCTAAAATTCATTCTTGTTTTGCTTAGTGGGACCTAACATCTCTCCGGTTTGGGGGAGTGTTGATCCTGATTTTGTCACTATTCTTGGCCGTTAATTTAATACAAGTTCATTCATTCCCGTTAATTGTCCTATCTTTCATTCCCTTTTATCTTAGCATGTTTTAAGTTGTGTTCCTTTTTGTCTCTAACTCTTTCATTCATTACTGTTTTAGAGTTTGTTAATTACATCTCTAGTTTAGTGTACTTCATTCTTATTTAGATTGCATTTAGAATTAAACTTGTTAATTTTAGAAAGCACATTAGTTCTTTAATAGTTTGATCGTCATTTCTAGTATAGGATTTGTTTTCATTTCTCTGTAGTTACTGAAAAGACTCATAGAATAGGATTTGATTTAGAGATAGGACATCTTTATTAAGTTTTCTACTTGCTTCTTTATTAAGTTTTCTACTTGTTTCTAAATTATATTTTCTACTTGCGTCTTTATTAAGTTTTCTACGTATTTCTAAGTTATATATTCCTTACATTTGTTTCATGCACGAGTAGTATACTTTTAACTTCAACATAATCATTAAAAGAATCTCATTTTTTAATGGATAGATTAGTTGTTAATAACATCTTTTTTCAATTAAAGTCATTTGCTTAAATCAAAATGTTTACCATCACGTGTAATTGGACACTCCTTAGTTTACATCTATTTGTAGAAGTTAAAATAGATTTAATGCCATTCAGTTTCTTTATTTCTTTTGAAAGCCATTTTGATACACCTCCTTCTCCAGTTCCAATCACAATGAATGCATACCCTCAGAATGCTCAAGGAAAATGGAACTAAACAATTTAGTTTAATCATTGTATATTTGTCAATCGCATGTATAGTTTAGTTATTGGATTTCTTAGATAAATTAAATAGTTGTAATATTGTCTCAAATAATATAATCTCTTGTGTTCATATAGTAAGAGTTTTGAATTTGTTTTAGCCTTTCTAATTCACCGATTAGAAAACAAAATAATTAATTAATAGGTTTCACTAGAGGGTAGTTTACTTTCTTGGGAATATATATATATA